>VCJN01001319.1:0-125717 GCA_006384855.1 Tetraselmis striata
TATGGTGTCTACGGCGAACGCAGGTACATCCCTTGTCCGCTCGGTAGAGCGGTCGTCTCGTATGCGAGAGACCCGGGTTCGATTCCTGGCCGATGCATTTCGGCAATATCGGCCCGGCGTGTCCCGGGTTTACCCGGTTGATGCATTAGTCCTTCGGGGTTCGAATGAGGGAATGGTCTATGGGCTATGCCAGACCTACGACTGCAGTTGGCGCGCGAGGTCAAGTGCTGGGGGGGCTTCGGCCGATGTCCCGGGGCGAACTTTACTTTTACTTTAAGGCGAACGCCGAACGCGAACGCGACCCTTTCGCAACCTATGTGCCGTCGCATTACGACATATCGCCTACCCCCTCCCAACAATCTAGACCGCTAGCCCTGCGATTAGAGGCTCGCAGCGTCGGCTACAGGTTACGTCGCCCTCCCGCCCTGCCTAGGCAGCTTTGAGCCCTCTTTTGAAACTGCCGCAACACGGAATGGCAAGTGGCTGCGGGTGTCCCAGCAGGGGGATGTGCGGCACTCAGGCACTGCAAGCGCTATCCGTTACCTGTGGGGCCTAACTGTGGGTGTTGCACATCGAGCGCCCGTGCGCTTATCGGCTGTCAGAGGAAATAAGGCGCGCGCGAGGGGGGGGGGGGAGGGGGGGCGGGGGGGGGGGGGGGGGGGGGGGGGCGCGGTGTCCGTCCGTCTTGGCAAAGTCTTGTCTTCTACGTCTTGCTTTTGCTGCCATAACAGATATGCCACTTCCGCTCGTCTAGTTTATGATTGGCCACGAAATATCCATCATACTACTGGGACTGCTGACAGCAGCTCGCGAAAAACCATGAGTTACACTATGAGATACATTTTTACGGATACATCGGATATGCAGCAGTACTCGCGCACCAATTCGTCTCGTACCGCCGTGCCTGTACCCCTGCTTATTCCGGCGCGGTACGACAAGCGCAGTATACAGGGTAGCAGCAATAAGACAGCAATAAGCAGACGACGATCGACGTGTCTCTTTGTAGTGCGTTTTTGTGAAAGCCCCGATGTAAATATATCACGATCGACGTGAGGACCGCTACTTGCACGCGTGTACCACCAGGTACTGCCCGACCAGGTACAGGTACATCATTGAAGGCTGCATTTCACTTTCGGCCGTAACCGCAAATAATCGTTCGGGTATCCCAGTACGAATTTACGGTTGCGGCTCGCGAATAGTCGTAATCGCTGCTTGTATTATTGAGCCGGCGTTAAGCTCAATAACACAGGCCCAAAATATGGCTCACTGAGCCGTAAATCGAAGTAATACTTTACGCAGAATATACATGTTCAGCGCAATATACAGGCCGGCCGCAAAGGGTCGTCGGGGCCAGGTAGCGCCCTGCTTGCTGCTCGGCCCGGCACCAGCCCGGGCGCCATGGTGTGCTGATGTTGGGCCCGTTTGAACGTTTGAACTCAAATGACAGAGGGGATGCTGTCAAACTTCACTGACATGGCTCCACTGCCAGTCGTCCGCCCGGGTTTTGCCGTGTTGGGTGCTTAGGCTACAACACTCCCAAGCAATTGTTCGCGAATCGCAATGGCCACCAACCCCCCCGCCCCCGCCCGCGCCGCCGCGGCCGCAAGCCCCGCTTCCAGGCGCTACGGGCATGGATGACGATCTGTCTCCGCCCTGGCTCCCAGCCACTTGGTGGTAACGGTCGCCCGTAAAGGCGCGCCGCCCAACGCAAGAACGCTCGCCAGGAGGCGGCTGCTGACGCCGAGGAGGAAGACCAGGAGCGCCCCTCCAAGCGCAAGAGCGGCGGCGTGGCTGGCAGCACCGCTACCGGTGGCAAGGCCCGAGACACCAGCGCCTACGTACATAGGATGACGAGGTGGACAAGACGCCAAGTGACCCTTTAATCTCCAACACTTTGCTGGGAGTGAAAGGGTCACTGACCAGCCAAGTCGTCCACATCAAAGAGCAAGCTGAGGCTGCATAAAAGGCTGCATCTGCAAAGGAAAGGCTTGCAGCCTTGGAAGCTGTCAAACTGCAACTGCAATGTTTCCCACTAGGTACGTACCCCACAACACACATTTGCATTGCAATAACTTTCTGAGCTGACAAGTATGTCCATGAACTTGGCCAACAATAGCGTTATTAGCAGCGACGTGCCTGCTGTTGCAGCCCCTGCTGCATCTACGCCAATGTAGGTGTGTCACGCACGGTGTAACGATGCTACCCCTCCCTCGCTCATTACTATATATTTGAAATTGCTGCCTCTTGTCCATATGTCATGTCCCTGCTGCATCACTGTGCGGCGTATCTCCTATAGTTGTATCAGATTTTAGAGCGAGCATGATGCTGCCCTGCTGCAGCTGTCTCATTTTTTGAGCGACCATGTTGCTGTCCTGCTGCACCTGTATCAGTTTATACAGCGAGCATGCTGCTGCCCTTATGGAGTTGTATCAGTTTATACAGCGATCATGTTGTTGCCTTGCTGCAGCTGGATCCGTTTATAGAGCGAGCATGTTGCTGCCCTGCCGCAGCTGTCTCATTTTTTTGAGCGATCATGCTGCTTCCCTGCTGCACATGTATCAGTTTATACAGCGAGCATGCTGCTGCCCTTATGGAGTTGTATGAGTTTATACAGCGATCATGATGTTGCCTTGTTGCGGCTGGATCCGTTTATAGAGCGAGCATGTTGCTGCCCTGCCGCAGCTGTCTCATTTTTTGAGCGATCATGCTGCTGCCCTGCTGCACATGTAACAGTTTATAAAGAGAGCATGCTGCTGCCCTGATGGAGCTGCATCACTTTATACAACGATCATGTTGTTGCCTTGCTGCAGCTGGATCCGTTTATAGAGCGAGCATGTTGCTGCCTTGCTTGCCGCAGTTGTCTTATTTTTATGAGCGATCATGCTGCTTCCCTGCTGCACATGTATCAGTTTATAAAGAGAGCATGCTGCTGCCCTGATGGAGCTGTATCACTTTATACAACGATCATGGTGTTGCCTTGCTGCAGCTGGATCCGTTTATAGAGCGAGCATGTTGCTGCCTTGCCGCAGCTGTCTTATTTTTTTGAGCGATCATGCTGCTGCCCTGCTGCACATGTATCAGTTTATAAAGCGAGCATGCCGCTGCCCTGATGGAGTTGTATCACTTTATACAGCGATCATGATGTTGCCTTATTGCGGCTAGATCCGTTTATAGAGCGAGCATGTTGCTGCCCTGCCGCAATTGTCTCATTTTTTTTAGCGATCATGCTGCTGCCCTGCTGCACACGTATCAGTTTGTGTCGGTGATTTCCTGATCGCCTTTTGCAGCTAGCTCATGTAACTTTATCTCCAGAGTGTAAACTCGCCCTCGTATCAGTACCGCACAGTATGAAAATGTCATAGGAATATAAATATCTGATTCCGTGAGTGTAGGAATGGATACTCGTATGCGGGACTATGGTTGCGGCTCAGTACTCGGAAAAATTATCAACGGATAAATAAACGAGTACAAGTGCAAAAAAAACCCGCGTAATTCCACTGATGTCACCTGCGTACCTGTAACTGTTCGTGCTCCGTACCATCACGGTACGAGCTGCTGTAGTAGGATTAACTGCCGAAGTGGCAGTGTCATATCTTAATCTGTCACTGCGCTGTGACAGTAATGGTCTGTTGATTTACAATCGCGGATATATATGTCTGGAACTGGCTACCGTGTCCTGATACATAATTGCAACCATTGCTACCAGAATCTCCTAAGGAGATACATATTTACATGAGCTACCCGTACCTGCAAAAGGCGATCAGGAAACCACCGGAAACGGAAATAGAAAACGACCACTACAGCAATTGCTACCAATACTACCGTACTCTGTAGCGCTACTTTTCCCGCTAGTTTTTTATTGGCGGCTTCTGTCGATCTCCCAGCGCTACCTTCAGCGGTAGATTTATATTACTTGCCCTTTTGTAGTACACACCAGCACTGCCGCCGTTTTCAGGCTCGGGCAGGACGCCATCAGTACCTTGTACTGGTGTGAATTACAAAAAGGGCAGTAACAAATCCACCTACTACAAAAAGTAGTACTAGAAAATCAAAACAGCAAGCCGCCTAAAAAGCGGCCCGCACCCCGCATCCTTGTACTGGTACAGGTAGTCGCGACTTTACATTGGCAGGCCGGTAATCCTCAGCGGGAAGCGCGCGATTAGTCCTTATCCCAGGGCGGAGTCATGCGGGCTTATACAGACGGAGAGGAGAAAAAGGAGTGGCCTGCCCTGGGCCTGCCGTATTAAAAAAGGAAAATTGCAAAACAGGGTACAATCTAAAATCTATTTTTAGCAGAACATCAGGGTCAAACGAACCCGGCTTCTGCAGAACAGGGTGCAATAACAAATTGCAAGACAGGGCGTTCCAGATGACTTGCCACTCTTGGACAAATGCAAAACAGGCGACCGTTCGACCGGCGGCCCATGGGATCGGCCCATCGAGAGCAGACGCGCACCGACGAGGGGTTGGGTGCAGGTACCAATAGTTAGTCCTGGTGCCACGTAGCTCCTGTAGCGACTATAGCGACTGTATCTGGGTATCATATATCGCCGGCGGCTTGTCAAACCCTAAACAGTCGCGCCCCACCGCCGATCATCACCATCAGTCGCCTGTGCGGCGGTTCCTATGGGCGTGCTTGTTAGTTCAGCCTGACAAATCCTCGACATGTTTTCACCTGTCACGCGTCTTTGCGGTGCGTTGGTTGGTGCCCCCTTCGTTTCCCCACTAGATGCTGATGCGACGACGGGCCGGGCCGCCGCTGGGCCGGGCCGCCGGGCAGTCGGCCGTATGCGAGTTACCTTGGGCCAGTGAGAAAAGATTCCTCGTTTTAGGGCACAGCCCCCCTCCGATTTCAACCCCTCGCCCCCCCCCCCCCCCCCCCCCTCCCCCCTCAAGAAGTTTTGTAGCTAGGTGATTTACTGTGTAAAGTACGGTACTCAGCACTTTCAAAGGGCGGAAGCAAGCTAGCCACAATTGCATGTACACCCCTCCACATAAGTATGGATTTTGCGAATTTGATCCACATGCGCATGCGCGGCCACACTGAGACCGTGCGCGCGCGCATGCGCGTTACTCAGAGTCGTACGGCTGGGGGGAAATCCCGCGATAGCGCGATACACCCCATATTGCCACGCTGTGGCCGGTGCCGTCAACGCCTTCATTCAAGCAAAAGCATGGCTTCTGGCGCTAGCGCTTCAAAACCACAAATTGCGCCACTCGTGTAGTGCACAAAAAGGCATGGGACACCACAGCCCCCGTACTCATAGACTGAAAATAACCTGAACTACCGCCCCTCCCACCCCGCCCCGTTTCAAATCCACCAGAGTTGTAAATGACACCATTTCGTCGTGCGAATTTCCAACTTGAGCCGAGCCCCACTAGAGTCACAGTAGACAAGGTGGTTGGCATCTTGATTTGGCACTTTGAGAGCACATTTCGCCATCTTTTGTCACCTTGGTTTATTAACACAGTAACCTGCGAAAAATGACCGACCTATAAAGTAAATTGACTTACTGCTGTCGATTGCAGCTATACATGCGTTGTTGCTGCCAACTCCGGTTTTCTCTGTGTGCTCCTCGCTGTCCAGCTCAACAACATATACCATAAATCATACGAGCGCTCACTCATCATCCGCATCACCGCTTTGTGATGTGCGCGGCAATTAGCTTCAGTCCATTGGTCGTTGCTGCCGCTGGGTACGTACCTTCTGTAGTTCGCTGGGTCGTCCTCTGGGTGCGCGGCCTTCACTGCAACTTCAACAGCTGCAGGAAACCTAGCCCTCTCATGCCAACCGATTAGTGACGCAATCTTGCGGTACGCCATGTATCGTTTTTCGTTTGGTTGCTTCCTAGTACCTAGTACCCCCGATAACAAGTAGCTTCGCCACGCCCTCGGCGCTGACATCGTGGTAATTGAGGAAGTCGCGCATCGGGTCGAACTCAGCATGGACTAGGCGCCGGGCCTTATCCGTCACTGTCTCTGCTGGCACGGGCTCGTCCGGATCGCCACGCCTAGGGCCATCACGACCACGACCGCGCCCACGACCGCGCCCCCGCCCACGCCCGTGCCCTGCCCTACCGCCCGCAACATTCGCAATCGCCTCCGCCATGTTCACGGAACGAGGCGGCCCACCCAGAACCGGGTCAAGGCGTGCAGGCCGGTGGCTCAGCTGGAGCGCCGACACGAGTGTTATTATAGGAACAGCCGCCGCCAGAACGCGACTACTCGTTGACCGCCGTACTTTACGCAGTATCGATGTTCTGCGCCATGTACTAAAAGTCGCCGGCTGACTTCTGCGAAATGAGCCTGCCAGCGTGCAATCTGGGTAGTCTTTAAGGGGCGGTTTAATTGCATGAGCTAGTCGCTCGCTGCAAAAGGCGATCAGGAAATCATCCGAATAAAAGGCAATACGAAATATCCACTACAGTACCCGGTATACTGGAATCCCCTCGAAAAATACAGGGCCAGGGCGGGGGGGGGGGGAGGGGGGGGGGGGGGGGGGGCTCCGCCGGCCTCTGCGCGCCTGCTGCGCGCCACTGTATCGCCGCCGCCGCGCCTCGTCCGCAGCAGCACGCAAGGGCTCATCGCCCGTCATCGCCCGCCCGCAGGGCCGTTGTATTAGTTCTCATAACTGCGCTACAAGGCCCTCTGCCGGTACCGCACTGGCTCGGCTACCATCTTTACGCCCCTCGCTAGCCGTTACTCCAAACCTGACCCTCTGGGTGGCGACCTGCACGGCGGCAGTGCGCGAAGCGCCAGATCCTACGCCCGCGGGCCACCCCCTCATCGCCATCCCGCTGACGCTACATCAAGCCTGCAACGATGGACTGGGCCAAGCTGACGGTTGTGAAGCTCAAGGATGCGCTAAAGGAGCGCGACCTCTCTATATCTGGGCGCAAGGCGGAACTGGTAGCTCGCCTGGAGAGCTACGAGTTGTTCCAACAGCAGGAGCAGCAGGTTTGTGCGGGCGGGCGAGGGCGGCCTCCCACTCGATGGCCCCCTTTATCCTCATCTTTCGGCTGCGGATCTGCCCGCACCACGCCGCTCCCGCCCATGCATCACCAGTGGGAATGCATCCGCACAATAGTTCACGAAAGGCCACATTGACATCTGCCCATCCCTGAGGTTAGAAGAGAGAGGGTGTCCCAGGGGGGGGGGGGGGGGGGGGGGGGGGGGGGGGGGGGGGAGCTCAAAACGCAAGGGTGCTGTGCATTTGCCGCTCTGTTTGCAAATATACACAGTGAGTGGCTGGCGGAGATAATAAACGCGACCCGCTGGGTATGCGAGTGTAGCCCCATCGGAGTCTGTGCACATCCTCGGCTCCACAGAGACTGTCACGCAGCCAGTGATCATGGAAGCAGAGAAGCTGGCGGGCTGTGCATCGCCGGCGTGACGCTCGATGTTGCTATTCGATGCCGCCCACCTGCCTTGAGAAATGGAGGATTATTTCAACAAGCTAGCCTACCCTCCATCGCCCCTTGGGTCCATCGTGACATATAACCTGCCCTCGGCCTTCCCAAGCCTTCCCTCACGCGGCCTCCCTTCCACTATCCGGAACCACCACCCGGCCTCCACAATGCCCCCCCCCCCCCCCCCCCCCCCCCCCCGGGGAATCCGATTTCGGCCGATATCGGGGTGCTATCACGCCTTGCGGCTTTTTGCCCAGGGGAGCGCTAGTGCATGGGGTTGCTATTCCTGGGGACAGGCGGTGCTCCTGATCTTCCATTACCGTGAACCCTCGCTCGAACCCTCTAGCATGCCTCTGACGTTGCTGCCATGACGTTGTGCCAGGCGGGTGATGCGGCAGAACCAGAACCTGAGCCAAAGGCTGGTGCTGAACAGGAGCCGGAGCCCGTGGCAGAACTTGAGCCTGAGCCGGTTGCCGAGCCTGAACCTGAACCTGAGCCCGTAGCAGAGCCGGAGGCAGAGCCTGTCGCTGAGCCCGAGCCTGAGCCTGGGGCTGAACAGGAGCCGGAGCCCGTAGCAGAACCTAAGCTTGACCTGGCTGCCGAGCCTGAGCCTAAGCCTGTGGCAGAGCCTGAGCCTGAGCCGGTTGCCGAGCCCGAGCCCGAGCCTGTGGCAGAGCCTGAGCCGGAGCCCGCAGCAGCACCCAAGCCTGAGCCAGTTGCCGAACCTGAGCCTGAGCCTGTGGCAGAGCCTGAGCCTGAGCCCGAGCCACAGCCTGTGGCAGAGCCTGAGCCTGTGGCAGAACCTGAGCCTGAGCCGGTTGCCGAACCTGAGCCCGAGCCTGTGGCGGAGCCCGAGCCCGAGCCTGTGGTGGAGCCAGAGCCTGCGGCGCCTGAGGCTGATGCTGAGGCTGAGAATGGTGAGGCAGGGGCTGCTGGCGAGGGGACTCTGTTGGACGAGCTTGTCGGCGGCGAGGATGATGACATCATCCCTGAGGCGACGCCGGAGAAGCCGGCCAAGAAGCAAAAGCAGGCGGAGTCGCTTCGTGCGCCAGGTGGCTGGCTGCCCCCCCCCCCCCCCCCCCCCCCTTCAATGAGTTGTTTTGCACCGTTGACGAGGGGATTCCGTGCGGTGTTCGTGGAGTTGTCTGAGACATTTCCAGATGTATAGCTTTCTTCGTTATTGGGGCAACAACGTAAACATGCACGGAACCTAAAGCGTGGCTGTGGTATGGCTGGGGCAAAGTGAGGCCGAGGGGGCGGGAGGCAGTGCGGGCAAGTGATTGACCCGTTTCCTTGTGCGTTGGCGGCGACGCAGCTGAGAAGCCTCCTGCCACCGCCAAGCCCGCCAGCCCCGCGAAGGCGGACAAGCAAGCGCCCAAAAAGGTGTGCCCTGCTTGTTGCCGGCAACAGGGTGTGTACCAAGCGGGGTCGGGGATGGGGGCCAGGGGGGGGACCTGTGGGAGGTCTTGCGGATCACGGAACAGAGCGCAGCAACAAACGTGAGCACCAAATCCGCCTTCATGCAGGTATGAGTATCTGTACTCGCAGACTGGCCGCTCCTTTCTGGGGCGGAAATAGTCTGCCGTTGCGTTCCAGCGGGTCTTATTGAACGGCCCTTGTGTTCAGACCTCTACCCTCCATGTGTGATTGTGTGGCGATAGCAGCATGCGCGTCTTCGGAGGAAGGGGGGTGGGTGGGGGTCCCACTGGCTTGCAGCATATACGTTTTTTTTTTGCAGCATTTACATTTGCAGCGTTTACGGAGATGTGGGCGCCAACGTCAAGGTCAGATAGTACATATTATTATTTTATCGGGGAGCCTGTCAGAATTCCCCTGGAATGTAACCCCGAATCTCCAACTCGACGGTGCAGAACAGTTTATTAATTTCTTTTTTAAATGATAATAATAATTAATAATGATAATAGTAAAACTATTATTTTATTTTAAGGACCCGCACGCCCAATCAAATGGTACAGTATGAACGGCACTCACAGCGCCACCTGCCGGTCCCGCCGTGCTGTCCCGTAGGCGGCGCCGGAGCCGATGGCTCTGGACAAGCCGGCGGAGGGCAAAGCCGCGGCGACGTCCGCGGCGCTGCGGATCGACAACTTTGTGCGGCCGTTTACTGAGCCCATGGTGCGCGAGCTGCTGTCCAGCCACGGCGCGCTGGTGTCCATGTGGATGCCCTCCATAAAGACGCACTGCTACGCCGTCTTTGAGAGCGCCGCCGACGCGGAGAAGTGCCGCGCTGCAACGGACGGCCTGCAGTGGCCCGACATCAGCGGCCGCAAGCTGGCCCCCAAATTTGTGCCGGTGGAGGAGGTGGTCTCCCCCCCCCTCCTCCCCAAGAAACCCTCGCCCCTGCTGTGCCTTTCCCTCCACCCCCACCGCCCACCCACCCCGCTTGGCGCACAGAGGTGCAGCGCGATTGCTGATGTGGCACGTGCCTATTCTGCCCTGTATGCTGCCGTGCCAGGCGGAGGCCGCCATTGCGGCTGCGACGCCACGGGACACTCCGCGAGGGGGCGCCAAGGTGCCCGTGCCCGTGCCCGTGCCTTGCCGGACTGACTGACTGACGGACGGACTACCTGCCTGCCTGCCGCCCTGCATCAGCCCCCCTGGCTTCCCTTGAGCCCCCCCCCCCCCCCCCCCCCCCCTCCCCCCCCCCCCTGCCTTGCCTCTGCTGTCCCTTTGAACACGGGATGCCCATCGCTGACCCCCGCACCCCTCCGATGCGGCGCATGCAGGTTGACCGCGGCCGTCTATTCGGGCGCGAGGAGGCAGAGCTGCGGCGCTCTGCTGCGGCGCCACCGGCGAGGGTGGTCAAAGGTGCGCCCACAGAAACGACGTCGCGATTGCCTGGACCGAAAGCGCTCAAGAAGATGACACAGAAGGAAGGCGCACGAATGACGGCAGTGCGTGCGCGCACATGTGTGTGTGTGGTAATACGTTGGAAAAGCGCACGCCTCGCGGTCGATGTCGCACGCAAGATACGTTTCTGCTTTTACTATTGGAAATCAAATACTTAAGAGTGTTCGAACCGATGGGCGATGTGCATGGTTATGGAGCCGGACGGGTGCCCGCACACTTGCATAAGCCGTGTATTAATTCCCTGAATTGGTGTATCTGAAAACGTTCTTGCATTTTGCATCGTATCCTAGTGATGACGCCAGAGCTTGAGCGGAAGCGGTGGGGTGTGTTGTTATAGGACAATGTCCATGTATGTTTGCGGGCACCCGTGTGTTCCTGGTGATAATATCAGCGCTATAGCGACTGAACATACTTCAAATGGTGCACGCCGCGGATGTGTCATCCCTTTCCACACAGGTTCCATTGCATATGTGGTAATTTAAGCCCGTATATGTATTTGTTTCCATGCAATGATGAAGCTGAAATTGGAGCTGATGAAATGAACTACCTCCGGTGTATGACTCGGGATCGCATAATCGACATGTCGGCATTTTACATGCATGAAGTGGCGAAGGGCAAAGTGGCGTCTGCAGGTGGACGGGTCTTCGCGCATGGTGACTGACTCGACTCTGGGTTGTTTATTCCTTTTTGGCAGCCCCGCCGTCCGCAGAGCCAGAGAAGAAGAGGAAGCGGCCCTCTGCGCCGGCGGCGCCCACCACCCTGGACGAGCTGTTCAGGAAGACGGCGGCCAAGCCGCAACTGTACTGGCTGCCGCTGTCCAAGGAACAGGTCGACGCTCGCCGGGTAGCCACCCACCACCGCCTCCTTATGTCCCTCCCCTCTCTCCGCGCCGGCCTGGCCGGTGACATTCGCCCAGGCCAAGATGGGCGCTGGCTAGAAATGCATCACCCCACTCTCACTCTCCAAAACCCTATAGAAACTCCGCCCAAGGAGTGATACTGTCCCCGCTCCTACTCCGCGTGAGATACGCTGCCATCTTTGATACACGACGCGATGCTCCTCTATATTTGCAAGGGGCACTGTTAACACCTTACACACCTTATCACAACAGGAATCACACCGACTTCCGACCGGAATTGCATGCAGTTGGAACCATGAATAACCAAGTCTGTATTGTGGTTATCAGCCTCTGCCTCTGACCCCCTCCCCCCTTTTCGCCCTCCCCCCTTGGTATTGTTGTGCGCAGGCCCGGCGCGCCGCTCTCCAGGCGCAGGGCAACTCCAAGCAGGGGCAGCCCGCGCTGCCGCCGCCGCCTGCTAGGGCGCCCTCTGGTGCGCCTGCAACCCTCCCTGCGCCTCCCGTACACACATACATGACTTCAATCACAACCAGCTGCAGGCTGAAATGCAGACAATCTCCAACAGCCGCACACATTATGCCCATTAACAGTATGTGTGGCATTTACCTCATCAAATCTGCTACATGTGCAGGATCTCACACGCATTAGGTCTCCGCTCCTCCCCCCCCCCCCCCCCCTGTCTCACACACACATACACACACACACACACACACATACATATGTAAACATATATACATTTTGAGTCATTCACATGTGTGTATGTGAGTGTATATGTATCTACAGCTTCCATTATAACGAGTTCCTGGGCGATGCACATATTCAACGCGTATACTCATGCTCTTTCGTTGCCCGTTGTTGGGTGGCATTGTGGGTTCCAGCACCGCGCTTACTCACCTGAAAGAATTGCCAGGGTTTTACAACCTGGATCCTCAAACCCTAGAAATCCATGAAAAGGTACTTTAAGCTTGATCTGTCTCCCTTGCTCTCTCGTGTTCGTTGACGTAGGGAGGGAGGGTGTGGTTCATAATCGCCCTCCCACTTCACCTTTCCAAGGTGACTTCCCTAGCCTCAACACGACATCAGGGGGGTTGACTGACGTCCCGACCCTGCCACGGCTGTGCCCTCCCCCCCCTCCCCCCCCCTTTCGCGTCGCAAGATGGCGCCCGCAGGCGGGACAGCCCGGAGCGCGGGGGGCGCAGCCGGCGAAGCCCCTCCCCGCGCGGCCGCCCACGCTCCCCCCCACGCGGCCGCCGCCACAGCCCCCCGCGCTACCGCCGATAGAGCTGCCCATGCCAGGCGGTGTTGCGACGCGCATGCTGCACGCCACCGTACGCCACCGTACGCCGGCACCCGTTGCCGCTGTGGCAGCCGGAAGTATTATTAAGCGCGCGTCACCCCGAGGGGGGTTCCTCGGTGGGGGGTCAAGGGGGATGGGGAGGGGTGTCGGCATGACGGAGTGATTGTGGATGTGTAATGAGTGGCATTTTGACCCGCCGTGCCAGTCATTGGTACACAAGAACTGGTCGGAGGATGGTCGTTTTATCCATGTGCTGGCGCGGTGCTCTCCAAGAGGTCAAACCAGGTGGCTCCATCGGAAGCAAGCATCATGAAACCAGGTGGCAGTCACCGCTGGGCCGCCCCTCCCCCGATGACTGCAGATGGTGACTCGCTCATCGCTGACTGACCCGTCACTTGACGAGCTGCCTGCGCACGACTCTCCCTCTCCTGTCAGCACCGACCTCTGCATAGAGCCACAAAGCCACACTACTGTAGCCAATCTTTCGGTTCGCTGTATACCATTCTTACCCCCCCCCCCCCCCCCCCCCCCCCCGGGAAGAAGGGAGGACTTTAGTTATCCAACAATTAATCAGAACATACCACCAGGCCCGCACGGAATCTCTGACTGAATACTCCCAAACAAATTGTGGCTTTTGGGACCTCCGAACCCAATAGTTACATGGTACGCTGCCACACCCAAGGCAGGACCCGTTAACCACCGGCTGCACGCGGGGAATGCAGGGCCCATGGCCAACCAGACAACGGAGACCGGCTTCTGCATGCAACAAGCCACTGACATGCTGACGGGGATTCCTATTGTCCGCTTTCCTCTACGGTGTAGACGCGGTAGTAAGAGCACTGTTAATCGGAGCATTGCCCTGCCTGCCAGAGGTCAATTGTAGACGAAACTGTAGCAAGACTATAGCGAATGTTCCTGCAGGTTGCATGCAAGCCCAATATGAGGCTTTTACTCAGGGCTATTTTTGGTGAGTCGGCACCTGGGCATGCAAAGGCTTCATGGCATCAGCTCGCTTACTGCCTGGTATGCCAGCAAATAGTTCGAGAAGCATATACTGTGACCCCACTTGAAGTGCGCAGTATATTGTCGTTTTTGAACCCCCCCCCCCCCCCCCCCCCCGAAGCGAGCAGAATTGTATTCATCTAGACAGATGTAAGAATACAACACGGATCTTTTGTCCAGATATGCTGCAACGCAGTTCCTGGTTGTTGGACCCGCGAACCGAATTAAATGGTATTGCGCATGCTGGTCAGCAGAGGATCTCCTCGTGTGCCATCAACATTCCAGGTGAGGAGGTTTCAGGGCTGGGTTGATCCACGAGGCGATGTTGACATTTCGGTGTTTCTTTCAACCGGCGGCAACTTGCAGGGTCCAATGCGCCGAAACACCTAGGAGGAGGATGTGCGCCGCCGCATGCCTACACCGCGCCTCCGGCCGCTGCCATGCGACAACCAACCACACCGGCTGAGGGCCATGGCAGAGGCTAGTGCAGCACCCTGGCTGGGTGGTACGCCTTCTTGCCCGCTACCTTGGGGTGTGTCTTCTTTTCGCCGGCTGGCGTGTCTGTGGGGCGCGCCACCCCCATCTGCTCCGCCAGCAGGCGCACCTCGTCCGCGGCCCCGGGCACATCCACCTTGAGCCGCGCCACCACGAGACCAACGCGCTGCGTGGCGACGTTGTCCACGCCGGCCGCCAGCATCGCGACCAGCGCCGCAACACCGCCCTCGGTGTCCTTGATGGCCGCCAGTGCGATGACCGCGTCGCTGCTGACCAGGTTGGCCAGCGCACCCGCGGCGTACATCACTGCGCGGCTATGTATGACGTCTTTGCCGCTGCCTTCGGCGAGCACGGTTAGCAGGGAGGGCACCGCGCCGTGGCGCAGCATAATCTCGCGGCATGCGCCGTCGACGGCGAGGTTCATGATGGCGAGGGAGGCGCGCTCGCGGCTGCCGCGCGGCCCGTCCGTCAGCATCTGCACCACCTTGTTGGAGTGCGGCGCCACCAGCGGGCGCAGGTCCACCACCACACTCATCTCGGCAATCGCACTCACCACCGTGCGCGCCACCGCGGATTTGGGCTTCTCGTGGTCCAGCAGGTTGAGCATCATCTGGATGATGCCGGTCGGCAGCAGCATGGCGTAGTGGTGGCGCGCCAGGCGCCCCGTGCGCTCCGCCGCTATCATCTTCATCTTTGCCATCGGGCAGCGGAGGCATGCGCGCAGCTCCTTCACCTGCAAGTCTGTCGGCGGCGGCGGCACCTCCGGCGTGCCTTCCACCGCCGGCCCGCCCAAGCCGCCCGCCGCCGCCGCCTGCAGCGGCGCCCCCACCGACTGCAGCGACATCAGCGCCGGCGTTGGGGGCGGCATCTCGGTGCCCTTCGGCCACCAGTCCGCCCCCTTCGCCACCTGAGCTGTAGCACTACCGTCCTCGCCACCGCCACTACCATTGCCCTCCGCCGCTGCAGTTGCCCCAGCTGCACCACCCTCCGCCGCTGAAGAAGTGGCGACATTTGCATCGACCTCGGCATCTTGATCCGGGGCCATCTCTGCACCGCTGGGCGAGGTGGACCCTGTGGCTACAGGGGCGCTGCGGGCAGAGGGCGAGCCGATGTCCGGCAGCTTAAGAGGCTCCGGGGCAGGGATCGCGGGATGAGGTTCCGCTGACGACGCCGCTGCCTCCCTCTTTGCTATGACGGGCAGCAGCTGTGGCGGCGGCATAGGACGGAAGGCGTTGGCCAGCTCAGTGCGCGACTTGGACGCCGCGGGCTTGCGCCTTGCGGGGCGCTCCAGGCTCTCCAGCGGTGGCTCATTGAGCTCGTTGATCATCCCAACTAGCGGTGCTCAATCCTACCCACCCCCTCCCGCTCCCCCGAAGCAGGTACGCTCGCAGGCACCAAGACACGCGCAGCGCTCCTGCAGCGCACTTCGCAAGAATTGGCTGAGGGGGTCCGCAGTGGGATCGGCCGGCTCAGTGTCCCCTCACAATGTACGCGCTGGCACGTCCAGGGCTGCATGCAGCAGTTATGTGGAGGCGTGCAGCCCTGCACGTGCCTACTCCCACACCGGCTGCAGGCAGAGAGACGCCAGTCCTCAACTAATCAGATGGCGAAATCCAAAATTGCCAGCAGACAGCTGCCACCCCAACCTCCCAGCTCATCAGCAATTGCGCAGACTTGGTGGTGGCGGGCGGTACGAGAAGGCCCCACCTGATGCAGGGGAGAGGGTATGCACGGTGAGCTTCTTCCAGTGCAAATGAAGGCCGCGGATTTCCCCACGGGAGAGGTAGGTCCAGGCAGCGGCCAATGCCTTGCGTCGGTCGTCCAATAGAGCCGCTACCTTTCCGAACTCAATGCACGACCAAGAGCGGCCGCCCACTTCGGAGTGTGGGCGGGATGCACCGCTGCCGTTACGACTGCTGGCAACGCGAGCTGCGCCGCGGCGCCTCTGCCGCGGGGCGACCGACTCTTGTTGCGTCAGTTTGCTAGCTGGCCTCGAGGTGCTGGGCTGCTGTGGCGACGGAAGACGCGATATATAGATGTTTTTTTCTATTGGAGAAGCGTACTCGCAAGGGGTTCGAGGTACGCCGTCCCGCGCATGCGCATGCCGGCCCCGACTGCCCACCTGCCCTCGGAGCGACGCGTGCGCTATGCTGACGTCTGTCCTTGGGTTGTTCTAGCCGCTTACATATGAGTCGGAAACCGGTTATTGGGCAAGGAGCCACGCTATGCTGGCCACCCGCAACGGCTCACCCTCACTTGATGTCGCCAGATAGGCGCCAGGTAATACCCTGTGGTCGCTATGTGAAGGTGGCCGCCAGGCAGCCCGCCGTGCGCGAGTGGGCGGGCGTACGCGTACGAATACGAGTTCACGGTACCTGTAAGGATATGTACCACACAAATCCCCATGTGGGTACCCAGTGCCTGGTGCGTTTTGCGCGGTATCCTTACAGATGGTGCTTCTACGCACGCATTGGATCCGGGTTCGATCCCGCGGAGAAACATATATTATGATATGATACCCCGCAATGTTGGACGACCCGGCCAATGCGGATCGCCACCGAATCCAAGCCGAAACGTTGCTCGAGGAGGTCCTCCATCCTATGGGGGGGGGGGGGGGGGGAAGGGGGGGAGTGTAAGGATATGTACCACACAAATCCCCATGTGGGTACCCAGTGCCCGGTGCGTTTTGCGCGGTATCCTTACAGTACCAGTACATGTAAGGATATGTACCACACAAATCCCCATGTGGGTACGTTACCCAGTGCCTGGTGCGTTCTGCACGGTATCCTTACAGTTGGTGCTTCTACGCACGCATTGGATCCGGGTTCGATCCCGCGCGCGGAGAAACATATGATATGATATGATATCCCGCAATGTTGGACGACCCGGCCAATGCGGATCGCCACCGAATCCAAGCCGAAACGTTGCTGGAGGAGGTCCTCCATCCTATGGGGGGGGGGAAGGGGGGGGGGGGATGGAGTGTAACTAAGGATATGTACCACACAAATCCCCATGTGGGTACCCAGTGCCTGGTGCGTTTTGCGCGGTATCCTTACAGTCCCGGTACCAGAAGTACGAATAACGATAAGAGTGTAGCCAGAGTGACGAGCCACACGAGGGTTGAAATGCATCGCCTCGCCAGCCTCATAATTGATATAGTGACTAAATGCCGAATACAGCCGACGATATGTTGGCGATACCGGTCACTGTAGTCTACATGTAAGGATATGTACCACACAAATCCCCATGTGGGTACCCAGTGCCTGGTGCGTTTTGCGCGGTATCCTTACAGATGGTGCTTCTACGCACGCATTGGATCCGGGTTCGATCCCGCGGAGAAACATATATTATGATATGATACCCCGCAATGTTGGACGACCCGGCCAATGCGGATCGCCACCGAATCCAAGCCGAAACGTTGCTCGAGGAGGTCCTCCATCCTATGGGGGGGGGGGGGGGGGGGGGGGGAGTGTAAGGATATGTACCACACAAATCCCCATGTGGGTACCCAGTGCCCGGTGCGTTTTGCGCGGTATCCTTACAGTACCAGTACATGTAAGGATATGTACCACACAAATCCCCATGTGGGTACGTTACCCAGTGCCTGGTGCGTTCTGCACGGTATCCTTACAGTTGGTGCTTCTACGCACGCATTGGATCCGGGTTCGATCCCGCGCGCGGAGAAACATATGATATGATATGATATCCCGCAATGTTGGACGACCCGGCCAATGCGGATCGCCACCGAATCCAAGCCGAAACGTTGCTGGAGGAGGTCCTCCATCCTATGGGGGGGGGGCGGGGGGGGGGGGATGGAGTGTAACTAAGGATATGTACCACACAAATCCCCATGTGGGTACCCAGTGCCTGGTGCGTTTTGCGCGGTATCCTTACTTACAGTCCCGGTACCAGAAGTACGAATAACGATAAGAGTGTAGCCAGAGTGACGAGCCACACGAGGGTTGGAATACATCGCCCCGCCAGCCTCATAATTGATATAGTGACTAAATGCCGTATATACAGCCGACGATATATTGGCGATACCGGTCACTGTAGTCGCTATTATCTAAAGTAAAGTAAAGTTCGCCCCGGGACATCGGCCGAAGCCGCCCCAGCACTTGACCTCGTGCGCCAACTGCAGTCGTAGGTCTGGCATAGCCCATAGACCATTGCCTCATTCGAACCCCGAAGGGCTAATGCATCAACCGAGTAAACCCGGGACACGCCGGGCCGATATTGCCGAAATACATCGGCCAGGAATCGAACCCGGTACCTCTCGCACACGAGACGACCGCTCTACCGAGCGGACATGGGATGTACCTATTATCTATTACAAAAAACATCAGCATGAAATCTGCTCATCCTGCGCCGCCGCGCGCGTACGATTAATTACAGGCTAATGGACGATTTATAAGATAAATATAAACCGGCATTTTCAAATGCCGGTCTCCCGCTACTGTACTTCGCAAGCTGCGTACAGCTACATCCACGGCAATTGAAAACGCTCGTCAGGTTCGTCGCGTGCTTTCATCACGCGAAACAGTCGCCAATTGGTCGTCATCGCCGGCAACTGCTGGAGGTCTGGGTCACTTTAACCTGTACTGCGCGCGTGTAAGGATACTGCGCAAAACGCACCAGGTACTGGGTAGTACCCACATGGGGATTTGTGTGGTACATATCCTTACACCGCGAGAGTACAGGTACCGGTAAGGATTACATACCTGTACTGCTACGCGTGTGAATTACGAAAGCCCTAGTTTACAAAATCTAGCGCGAAATCAGCACTGCGATAGTCGCTACACCTGGTCGCTACCTGTATTTAGCGACTATGTAGCGGCTATGCACGTACCTGTAGCGTCCACAGGTACATGCACCCCTGACGCTCTCAAAAGCGACGAGCAAGCGGCCTTCAACCCCAGTGCAGGTACTCGTACGGACGTACGGACTCGCCATGGTTTCACTACAGTACTGGTTTAAAGTTTCGCTACCAGTACCTTTGCTTTGGTGTTACGCACTGCTGCGAGATGGCGACAGTCGCCATGCGCGTCAGCTCGTATCCGGATGTCGACACTGTCCTTCCCACTGGCGGCAGCTCCGCCGCGGCACCAGAAATGGCAACATTTCCCGCCTTGCGACCGGCCCATGCAGTCAACGAGGGCCAGGGGACACCGTCTGCACTGGAACATGAGAAGGAAGCGCGCTGGGTACGTCCATGTGAGGTTCGAACTGGAGGGCCCAACAATTTTACGAGTGGTGTCAATTTTGTGTTTACAACATGGTGTCCGCATCAAGTTATTCATCTTGAATAGAGGGAACGAATACTATAGTAAATTATTACAGCCTCCTTCACCTACACGTACCGGCACGGTACGGTATCCGTGCGCGGTGTGTCCGTTGCGCACTTTATATCCCGAGCGTCGACGATGACTGGGTTTTGGGAATATCAGAGAATGCGTCGACGGCAAGCGCTTGTCACTGCCGCCGCCGACTGACATGTGCACTCTCCCCCGCGCCTCGCCCGTCCCGCAGCTTGTCAACGTGATCCTGACAGCGAAGGCCATGTCTCTGCCGCGCGACACCCTGGTTTACAACTGCCACCAGGCCAAGAGCCTGGCGAGCATGCAGGCGACGGAGACGAGAATCGCGCAGTGCGACGCCGCTTGGAAGGCGGTCATCGCGACAGAGGACGCGGCGACGCGACTGCACGACTCTGACTTCAACACGATCACCAAGCCAGTCCGTGCCACCTTCTACAACGACTACAACGACATGGACGCCGACACGATCGCCGCGATGCACTTCGGTCGCGCGCATGTGCCACCGGTGGCCGCGCATGCGAAACCTCGCGGTGGGCGCCGAGGGTCGGGCAGCAAGGGCGGCGGCGCCACGGAGGCTCGCTTGCAGATTTTGGAGCGGGAGGTGGCCAAGTGCAAGGATCAGCAACACAGGCTGCAGCAGAAGGTGCTCGCGGTTACACGGCGATGAGGTCAGGCACCGGCGGTGGTAGAATAAGTGGCGGTGGCAGAGCCCTGAGTTCAGGCAGACAGCAGGTAAGGACAAATATGCAAAGCCCATCGTAAACGGATCAATAACCCAGCCCTTCGGTAAGCCGCTCATTTGTAGAACACTGTGGAATATGGACCTAGCAGGAATCTGTCAGGATATAGATTCTAAATGAAACTTGCCCTCAAAGCTGGTGACACCTACAGGTCTTCCGAAAGGAGTACCTTTTACATTAAATGACGCAACATCAAGCCATTAGCGTGATATTGATGGCTGCTTGTCGACCAACGGTCGCTCACCAGTCGTACATTTGTCATGTATATGACTACTCACATCATGGAGTCCAGGGATAGGATCATGTGAAACCTACAGGTTTGCTTAGATGTCCGTGACCATCGGCATGCGTGGTGAGGAGTGACCATCCGGAGCAATACCGAATGCCGCCACATCCCTTCATGCATATCTCAATCACATCTCTCTCCCGCTAATCAACAGCCGAATCTGAGCCCCAGCCATGCGAACATTCAGTAGGGTCACTGCTCGCACAGGGCAATAACAAGGGAATTGCGAGTCTTGCAGACACCCACAACCCCCCTTCCACGCCTTCCCACACACCACAGGGAATAGCGGTGCAGGACACCTGTTGCACCACATGGTGGGATACCGCGCAAGCACCAGTGGTCATCTAGTCACCCTCTGCTGAGGCATGCTGCTCGGTCTTTTTTCGAGTGCATCAAAAAATGGGGAAGACAAAATGGGCGTTCGTATTACGTTGTCTTGAAGGGATTTTGCTATGCGTACTGCCAGCACATACATAGTTTCTAAAATAATGTGGCTTTGCTTCGCACTGACACCCAGGCCACCATATCATATTCGCTGCTGTAAAATGAGACATGACGGCCCGGTTACGCCCGCGATTCGCAGAACTACAGCCGCCGTTCGCTCACTGAGGGCCAGGACGTGTGCCCCAAATAGATAGGCGACCGAATAGTATGCTGCGAGGTTGGGAGGCTGATCAGGCGACGTGCAGTTTTCAGCGCGTAACAGTGTCATTTTGAACCGTTTTGGATGATCTTTGACGGAAATGGGGCAGATTTGTGTGTTTTGTTAGGGCATACAAAGCAGGAAAACTAACTCGGTCGTTTGAGGAATCTGGAATTGTAGGCGTAACTATACAAGAAATATCTAGAAAACACTGCCTAATATCGCTAAAGGTTGGATACGGTTGCTCCTCCACCCCACGGCCCGCCAGCTAGGGGGGTGCAATTTCCCACATAGTAATATAATTCGGAGGCTCCCACCCAGGCAGTCCGATGCGGTTGTTGAAGATAAACATAATGGTCGGACCACCTCTTTGAGAAACCCTAGAAAGCCTCTATCCCTATCCAAGCCTATATTCAACCTGGACAATCTAGGTGGTCCGGCCATATCATGCAGCAGACCCTAAAATGGATATTCCTGATCAAAAACATAAAACCCTAGAAACATAATGCGGGGATTGAAGCCCTAGTCAACTTCCCGGATCAGCCTCCACTACCTCGTATCTCCGCCTCGTACCTGTCACTAGTGTGAATTACAAAAAGGGCAGTTCCACAGAATTAGAAAATCAACACAGCAAGCCGCCTAAAAGCGGCCCGCATCCCGCATAAGGCGGGATGGATGAGTGATGCGCACACGGTTCAGAGTCCGGGCCACGCGAGCACGTGTGTGTGTAGGTGATCCTCGGACGTGCTGTGCAGCTTCAGCAACGGGATGGGAGACGAATCTGCGCCGTCTGATGAGGCAGCGAGCACGCTCTCGAGCGGCCACCAAGCTCAGGACCCCGAGGAAATCTCTTGCGAGCAAGGCCTCTTGGTGAGCCCGGGTGATGCACCGAGTGCCCCGCGATGAGAGGGCACCCCGGTCCGCAGCCAAGCTTGCGATACCACGCACTGTGCGGTGCACCCCCTTGCTCACCTCACCCACTGTGCCGAAGACCATGCCCGAAGACCATGCCTCGTACCTGTACCCTTCGCAGTTCCCGCCTGCTACACCAATAGAAAACAATCGTCCTCAATTTTGCGCTGCTCACATCTATGCTGTGACATTTAACATATTTCACGCGTGCGGCACGCTAACTATGCTGACGACAATATTAGTGGTTCCGAAATTATGCAAACCCCAGCACATATAACGACATATCAGCGATCATAACACGTTTTTTTCTCGTGACGCTAGATTTAGGGATGTACGCGAGTGGTCACGTGCCGTAATGCTCCACCGCCCGCGCGTGCGCAACTTCGGATCATCGCGGGTCTCAACGTCTTAACGCACCACAGGCACCACATCACGTGCTGCGGCTGCCAGTACGCGAACCCCCAGCTCACCCTCCTCCCATCCGTACCGCCAGCCCCCTGGCCCCCGGTTACCCAAAGTCCCGCTAAGTTCCGATTCACGTGATCCTCCGATATTGCCCTCGATCCGTACGCGCCGCGCTGTGAAGCGGCTTGCCGGCGCTGCGCAGGTGGCGAGCGTCGCGTCGGTTGGCTGTGGCCGCCCAAAGGGGCAGCGGCCGCAGCCGATCGTTATCATATGGCGGGGCTGATCCCGAAGCGGCCGTCGCCCGCCGCCGGGAGGAGTGCCATGGGGATAGTCGCTCTGTTGTGCTTGTCGATCCTCTGGACGCATGCGTCGGTGGTTGCGTCGCGTAGCCTGGCGCCAGCCCGGCGCGGTGCCGCCGCGAGCGCCGCCGGGGAAGGGCACTACTCGGCGGTGATAGTCGACAGCGACTTCGGCGACTGGATGGACGACCCCTTTGCGCTCGCGCTGCTTCGTGCGACCGTCGGCGACGCTCTGAAGCTGGTGCTGACCACCGGCACCCGGGAGGCAGCGCTGCTGGCTGCGCAGCTGCTGCTGACGGGCGGTGCGGGCGGGCCGCTGCCGGCGGTGGGGCAGGGGCTGGCGCCGCCTGGGAACGCCACGCGGCAGCCCTGCCTCGCTGGCGCGTTGGACCTCGCGCTGCGCCCCGCTCTGGAAGCCATGGTGCTGGCGGATGGCATAAGCGCAGCGGCGACGGTCGTGGAGGCAGCAGCGGGAGCTGGGTCAGAGGTCGGCAGCGGCGGCGGGCGTGTCTTGTGGCTGGTTATCGGACCGTCGACCAACGCGGCCGCATTCGCCACAGCCTATCCGGAGCTGACCCCACACATCGCGCTTGGCCTGATGGCCGGCTCTTCGCGCCCCGGTATCCCGCTCCCCTGGGGCAACGGCTGCTGCACCACGCCCATTGTGGAGTTCAACGTCGCCACCGACGTCCAAGCCGCCCGCACGGTGCTCGCCACCAACTGGGCGTCGCCGCCGTCGTATGCGCCAATCGACGACACGCACGACAGCGCGCTCCGCGGCCGCTGGTTCGCGCGCCTGCTGGAGGCGGCCTTCCCAGCAGGGTCTGATTGCCGCGCAGAGTACAACACCCGCATGTCAATGGCAGGCAGCACTGCATACTGCGCGACCTACGGCTGCCACAGCTACACCCTGGCGGCCCGCGACTGCGGCCAGGGGCATCCAATGGCCAGCGCGCTGCTCACCACCTACCTCGCCTGGATAAACGAGGCGCGACAAGCGGGACCGGCGAGCCCTGCGCACGATGAGGCGGAATACGTGGTGAGCCACCGGGTGTGGGCGACCGCCACGCCGCCGCTGTATGACGTCTTTGCCATTGCGCAGCTGCTGCGTCCCGCACTGTTCGACGTGCGCCGGCAGCGCCTCGCCATCGCAGACGATGGCGCCACTGCGCTGCTGCAGGGGAGCCGCGGAAAGCCTGTGGACTGGGGCTGGGAGTGCCCGCATCCCGAGGCGGTATGGGAAGCCCTGATGGAGCCCTTGCTGGCAGATTCCGGCGTCAGTGTGCAGCGATAGCGTGCGGGTGGCCATTCGGCTTATTTCAGGGAGAGTTCAACCACACCTGGATTCCGGGCGGCTCTTGAAAGTCAGCTGAATTCGGTGGGGCTTCAGCTGAATCTAGTGTCGGCGCTGGTGGCGAAAGCAAAGATGGGATTAACGCCCCAGACAAGGAACCCGCACCCTGAGGACGAGAGACAAGTGTCAAGTCAAACACGTTACGAGAGCACGTGACCAAACCAGGTACAAATGCCAGCAGCCTGAAAAGTACACATCCAAGCCTAGTGTAGTGAAGACAATGTCCAGAATGCGACGCCATGCTCGGCAGTGCTGGGAGGGATCCAGGTCTGCACTGGCTATCAACCTGAACCTATAGCCGTAGTTAGTCGACAGTACCGGAGGATATTTAAGAAAGATACTCATAAACAGTCACCCTCGCTGGGGTGAAGCTGTACACCCCAGCGAGGGGTGTACAGCGAGGGGTGTACACCCTTTGACGCATTATTGCGGATTGCACGCACTCCACCACCACCTCACACAAGGGCCAAAATTGACTGGATGTCAAGCGCATTCGGCATCTCTGTGGTGACCTGACGCAAGCGCTCTCCATGTGCAGCAACCGGGAGGCTGATGCCCGAACCCCACAGGGAGTCAGTACACAGGGAGCGTAGCTACAGGGTTATTCCACCTTGCGGTTGTAGTCTTTCAATGTCGGACATCGTCACACCGTGCTTCCCATTGCAGCCATGCAGGCTATATATACGATTGAGACCGAAGGGATCTGTCAGGCGTCCTCCACAAGCAGCTCGTTGTGAGCTCCCCGCATTGTCTAGCTAGCCAGCACTATTTGGTACATGTGTCGGGCGTTGACGGGATGATTTTTAAGCACGTTGAAATACTCACGACACAGAATCATCATGCCAATCGCGGCAGTATTCTCCATCCGTTCGCCCTGCCTTTGACGTGGGTCTCAGCATCTATCAGGGGCACTGCACTCTTACTGCTACGCCCTCGCTGCAGGATTTGTGCTAGAGATGGTCACAGGTGTATGATATTGGTGTAGAGGGCAACCAATACTGTGCTGATTGCTGGAGCCATCAGTCCACCCATCAGCACATTGAGTTTGTACACAATGGTCTACCTGACGCACAACACTGTGCACCAAGGACCTTTCATGTACTGCAACTGTGTAGTCGTACAGTCCTTTGATATTGCTAGACTTGTCCGATTACATCAGTGTGGCCTACTGCAATAGTAGTCTGTCTCTAGATGTTGCGAGGCGTTGTTGGGCGGGAGGCAACTGCTGCCAGTGATTCCCGGTGGCATTCCCTGAACACCGCCATCGACTCCGCAAACCAGGGGCGCCAGCCTCTGCCCCATAGTCTGCTGTTATGAATCCACATGTAATCGAGGAGGGCAAGATAACACAACTTGCTGCATGGTCAAAATGAGCACAATTGCCCCGTCCTTGTCGGAATATGCAGCAAAACGAAGACATGAACATTAAAAGCAAGATAAACGTATACATTTCTGACACTATCCCTATTGTTAACATAAAGCACTTAGCAATACAATTGCCGATGCTACCGCACAGCTGATGTAGAGACTATGTGGAGCATCATCCCCCCTGCGCAAGCAAGCTGCGGGCTGTACCTCATATAGCTAGTTTTCCCTCTCACTGTACATGGCATGGGCGTACTACATGAGCGCATCTGACGCCATGGTATCCCCTGCCGGGCTTCCAACTGGTGGTACTACTTGCTTGCCCAGCGACCTTTCCAGCGCTTTGCAATACGACTCCACCAGCGCAGGTTTGACGCGCAGCTTGTAACTCATGAGCTTGAGGAACTCACGCTCCATACCATTGAGCTCCTGAGTGGTGACGCCTCCGATGCGCGCGTAGTATGCGTTGCTGAAGACCCGATCATCGAGGAACTTGGCTGCAACAACCACGCCTGATGAACACCAAGGCCATGCACCGGTAAGGAAAACGTTGATGTGGCATGAAGTGCTCGATGAAACAGAAATACTGTGAATATTCTATTGTTTTCACAGTTGCACATCGGAAAGAAGGGGGGAGGGGGGGGGGGGGGGGGGGGGGGGGGGGCTTGCCTGTGAGCAGGATGCGGTGAACGTTCAGAGTATTCGGCGCAAAGATTACGCCGTACTTGTCCACCAAGCGATCCATGTACACCACCGCGTGCAGAAAGCAGGCTGGCGTGCAGTGGCTGTATTTCTGAATCCGCAGGATATAATCCGTCACACTGGAAGCCGGTGGGGGGGGGGGGGGGGGGTAAGAAGTGAGGTCGAAAGTGGCTCGATGCTGTGGGCAGCCAGGTGCAGACCCGCGCAATCTCTCGCCGGTTGCTTACCTTATCGGCGGTGGGCATTTCCCGTAGAACAGCGCAGAAGTGGCGGAAACTTCCGGAGCCTGTGCCAACAGGAAACCAGGTGGACGAGTTAGGGCCTGTGCCGGGATAACGCTGTGCGATGTATGCCGGGGCTCGACGTCGAGCAACTAGTGAGCGACAGCACGTGACGGAATCCCACCTCCTGGCAGTGTGGCAGCATCGACTCCCAGCTCTCCACCGTGTGCGTCTGCAGAGAGTTCAGCAGGTGGGCGACAGCGGCGTGGACTGGCGACACCTCCTCGGTGTCTTCCTGCAGGAGCGAGAAATCTAGATTCGGCTCGGCGTCGCGGAGCGGCCCACCGACTGTCCGTAGCTCTTTGGGGCGCTTGCGGTAGCTATACCGAATACGACCCGCGTGGGGTGGCGTCGCGCACGTCGGCACCGCCTCCTCGGGCGTACTCCCACCCGAGCCTGCTTTATGAGAAGCGCTCCGAACGGGTTCGGCGAAGGACGTCTCGAGCGCCACGGCAGAGCAGGAAGACTCGAGCGAGTCGGCGTTGCTGGGCCGGCGGCTTTCGATATCACCAGAAACTGTGTTAGCCTGCTGCCTGGCTGCGCGTTTATGGTCCCTTATGCCGCCCCAGAAGGACGGAAAGAGGGACGTGATCTTCCTGCATGCCTCACGCGTCGCGGAGAGCTGCTTCACGGTGGCGGCCGATTTGTCCAGCGGCTCGCTGCAGGTCCGGACGTGCACGTGCACCATGTCACGGTACTTCTCGGATGCTCGCGACTTGACGTCGGCATAGCCGGGAAAAGGGCTTCCCTGGTAGCTCCTGCGTGGAACATAGCCGCGCAGTGCTTAGGCGAGGCTATGCCAAGTGCGGCGGTGGGCGCTCCGACGTAGGTGGTGCTCCCTTCGGAGCGCGTCGGCAAACAGCGCTCCCCGCCTATCCCGTACCAGCATTTTATTCAACTACTGATAGAATCATTGCACATTATAATTCTTGCGTCTATCTTTAGACGTTATGAGGTGGCGACCATATGATCGTCCTGTGATCGATTGAAATATAGAGTGGCGTGCAAATTAGCGACTCTTACGCTATTTTCTGGGCAGGTGTGGCATTCAATAGCGACAGTAATTCTTTTTAGTCAATATTTTAAATTGCGGTGCTCGGAGCGGTTGGTGGAGAGAAGCCAAGAAAATAAACGCGATAAGTACTGTCAAAATGTACGTGGAGCAGGCGAGCGATGTCGTGCCGCCAGATGAGCCCTCCCTGGCCTCCTCGACCGTACCTGTACTGGTACCGTGCGACCGTAACCCGTCAGGAAATCGTTCAGGGTTGATCGCGTGAGCTGCCGGTGTCCCGGGGCGGTTAGCTAGGGAGCGCACCTGCGGCCCTCCTGCTCCATCACCATGTCGTCAGTCTTGGGAGAATACACTCCCTGATGTCAGATATGTAGTCCGTGATCGTCAGCTTGCTCTGGGCGAGTTGGCGGGGCTGGAAGGGCGGCACGCCGCGTCCCACAGAGCAGCGCACAGACTTACCACCGCCAAGGAACTAATTGCTGGCCAGCATGCGTTCCTTGGCCTGCAGTATCTCGGCAACAAGCTGCGGAGAACCTAAGCATGAACTGGTTGAGCTGGGCGCAGCGGGGACAGTCTAGCTCTACACGCGACCTTATACGGTTCCAGCGCGACACCGCCTTCGGCAGTGTTGGCCCTTATGGAAGTGCAGTCCAAAGTGGTGTGCAGACCGAACTCATGGCGATGTGCTCGTTTCTCGCCGCGTGCCTGCGCCTCGTGCCTCTGATGCGACGCCTCGGGCAACGAAGCCGCTATCCCCTACCATGCCTGTACAAACCGCTTAACGACACCGGCAGAAGCGCAGTGACGTGTCTATCCCGTACCAAGATAGTAAAACGACCCCATTAGTTACCGCACGTACATTAGGAAAGGATTAAGTACTGGTGTACTGCAAGTATAGGACCTGGTAAGGCCTGACAGCCTTGTATTGACAGGTAAAGATAGTCGCTAAATATGCATAACCGGTGTTCGGCGAACGCAGTGCTTAAATATCGGAGGAAACGACATCATAGATGTCAACCCGTACCTTCCCTGGCATTTTACGACACCGTCGGATGGCCCATCGCTGCGCTGCACTGGTTCACTAGTTCATAAATGTAGTCAATCATCGGCCGAAAGGCAGCACCGCAGCAGGCAGAGCGATTACAGGGTAGCGACCAAGCAGAATGGCGGCTGGTGCATCTAAATGCAGGCACCGTGATAATGTGCGAGAGTCCTGCGCGGACGAATGACAGACAATTGGCGGTGTCCAGATAATGATGGCAGTACCGGTACAGGGTAGTATGGTCGCATCGCTCGAACTAGCAAGCAGTAGTACCGGCGCTGCCCTCGTTGGAATATTTATGTATCGAGTCGCTGTATAAAAACGGCACGACTGACGTCCGACGTCGCGTAGTGGCTGCAACCATGACTGATTGACTGAATATAAATATCCTGATCTGAGGCCTATCAATGTACGGAGCGCGGCACTGCTCGAGGATTCACTTACAAAAAAATTGCCGGCATGCTGAAAAGGCGGACAAGGAAATGCTAAATACACCCTTCCACATAAGTCCTGGGCCCCTTTCTCGCCGAATCCGCGCTTACGAATAGTATGGCAGCTGAATCTAGGATTTATGACGAAATCCTGCCTGGAATGTTGCACATTTATGCTCACCCTTTATCACCATAGGGTGTAAGCAAGCCCTTTGGCCCTACCAAGTGCCTTACACGAGTGGCACTTGCGCCACATTGAGCGCTTCCAGTACCCCCATGCACAACAACGGGGGTTGATGCCCCGCACGTCCCGCCGCGCACGCATAATAAACCATTTCATGGTGGGATGGCAATGGGTGGGCGAGGAAACATGTTAGCAAAGAGGCTAGGAGATTTTTGGGCGGGGTGGGACCATAGCGGCATGCGCCCGTGCACGATGTGGCGGTATACCATCGCCACTGTCATGTTATGTCATGTCCCGGGGGCGAAAAAATACCGCCAATGCAGTGCTGCCATGTGCTGATGCAGCTCTCAAACTCGCGGTATAGCTCGGTGCGTTGAAAAAATTTCATATAAATATCACTAAAATATACGCGAGCATGGCTACAATTTATCTACTTGAGGCACGCACGGTCGTTTTAGATCGTTAAGGCACTTTCGATTTTTTTTGAAATAGTAGGTCGAAATATGACGTATGTGTGGTCAACGCATTGGCGTGAAACATTACGCCAAGTGGATCTCGAAACCTGATACACGGTGGCGGGACAGTGTGTCGTTGCGTGTACTCGTGCACGGACCACTCATACTTGGCACATGCGCCCCTTCAGCGATACCACGGCCGCCATGCCGGATCCCCCTTATCACATCGTTACTGCCACCATCATCGACGCATCAAGATGCACGCCATTGCCGTCCCACTGGGCCGCCCCACCATGGCGCGCCATGAGCAATCATGCGGCGGCCATGCACTACTATAGAAAAACTTTGCCCTACCGCAAGGAGGCCGCGAGAACCCTCTCCTACTACCTGCGCGTGCAACGATCACGGCCGCATTGTGTCATGATTTTGACCCTAAACCTCGTCATCGACACATAGGGCTTGGTCCAGATCGTGAATGACCTACTTTTAATGCCTTACGTGTATGGTGAATAGTTATCATTCCAAGGGTGATGTGGTATGAGTACGGGGGCAGTGGTGTCCCATGCCTATTCATGCACACGAGTGGCGCAATTTCTGTTCTTTAAGCGCTGCCTAGCGTCAGAAGCCCTGCTTCTGCATGAATGAAAGTGTTCACGGCAACGGCTACCGCGTGGCAATATGTATCGGCTGTATCGCGCTATCGTGGCATCCCCCCCCCCCCCCCCCCCCCCCAGCCGTACGACCCAAGGTAACATATGCATGCACGCGCGCAAGGTTTAAGTGTAGCCGGGCATGGTCATGTGGGTCAAATTCGCAAACCCATAATTATGTGGCGGGGTGTAATTATCCGCGCGCGCATTTGGGTCGAAACGCCGCACAGCCACATATAGCGGCAAAGCGGGAAGGAGAACTTTGCACCCCAGCACGGCAGAGGGCGCGAGTACATGATGCGCGTAGCCACGTGCTGACCGTGCATGCATGAGGGCGGCACGGGCACCATGCCGGACCCCGCAAGGGCGCAATAACGAACCGGCGCCGGCGGAGAAGGCAGCTTTCTCCCATGCAGCAATTTAGTAATTTACAAGGCTCGTCGTACGAGGTTAGGTCCTTATGCAAGAGCTCCCTTGTTCGCCCTTAGTTGGTGTTGCGGCGGGTAGTTCCCTGGGTCGACGGAACGCAACAAGCAACATAAGCCGCCAAGTAGGTTATCGTGTGGATCGGGGGGTGGTCTTCCGCACGCCCTTGGTCATCTTGCCGGCACGACGGCCAAAGAACATGCCGGTGTAGGTGACGTGCATGCATGTCGAGGACGATGGTGCGCAAGGGCCCAGCGGCTCCCGGAGTGCCATGCCATAGCAAAACTGACTAGGCCCGACTGCCATAGCCGATCGCGCACATGCAAGTCATCGCGGATCTCTCTTGGCGGGCGTCGGTACCGGTCGGCATACCGGTAGGCGTACCAGTCGACAACTTCTATTGCCAGCAAAGCTGTGGTGGTGTATCTTGCCTCAAATCACATGCTTTTGACCATGAATCAAGGAATCAAGGATTAGCCGCCGAATGTCCGCAACAATCTCACCGTCATGTCCCAACCAGTGCAGCAGCAACCACATCAAGACGGACATCTAGAATCACTAGTATAATTTTGACATCATCCCCGCGACACGGTCTTGTCGAACGGCACCGCCGCATGTTGAAGCATGACATCCACTCTTACGGCACACACGGACACCCAATGCCTCCACCCAATGTGTGGTACTATGAAAACCTGCCTTCGCGCAGATACATTTCTTGTCCGCTAGGTTGAGGGGTGATCTCTTATCCAAATGGTTTTATGTTCGATTCCTGGCTCTTTCAAAAAGGCAAATATCGCCCGGTCCTGTCCCATGTTTGCCTAGTTGATGCATTGGCGCGCACTTCGGGGTTCGATCGAGGCAATGCTAATAAACATGAGCTATGCCATAAACCTGCGACGGATTGCGGTTGGCGCAAGAGGTCAAAATCTGGGGCGACTTTATTGGCCGATGACATGGGCCGAACTTTACTTACTTATTTACTTAAAAGCCTTCGCGATACCTATACACATGGCATAGTGTTGCCCCCGTACTGCACAGTCAACGAGAGAGAGAGAGAGAGAGAGAGAGAGAGAGAGAGAGAGAGAGAACCTTTCATGGAACTGTAGATGGTTGGTAGGCATCACGGCATCCAAATGAAGTAAGCAGCAAAGACTTTCTCGAGGGCGAGAAAAGGGTGAGTAGTCGCGCGGCTAAGAGACAGCAAGTCGACGCTTGTAACTATCACTAGTCTGCTAGGTGGGGCCGGGGTCCCAAGGCAGCTCCGAGATTCGGCGGCTAGCGTGTCTAGCGGTAGTGGATAAAGTGCCCTCAACTCTATAAGGTTACTACTATCTTTGTTTTTGCTCCCCTATCTGGTGTTGAACCTGTGGATGACTTTGTTTGGCTTGGTCAGCGACCTGCAGAGACCGGCGGCTAGCTCGCTAGGCGCGAAGATGTTATTTAAAATTTAAAATTTCCAACTTTGTTCCAGCTCAACGCGCTTCACGGGCCAAGTGTCTTACGGCCCGGCTGCACTAACCCGCATAGGGTCCGCTAGTGAAAGCGCGTAGCATGCAGCCCTCTGAATAATAAGGCAGCCATGTCCCTAATCCAAGAGATATTGGTGTCGTCGTCCTCACCCCTCCTCCCCCTGCCCCCACCCCGGCCCCCGGCCCCTCAGTTGACGTGGCGGAGGCGTTATCGTAGTCATGGTCACGAGTGGCAGCCTAATAATATGGAGTTTTGCGTTTGCCGGTGCGTTTGTTCTTGCCTATGTGTATGCCGCGGGCATATAGGCGCGTTGCTTGATTTTGTATACTTGAAGTAGTATGTGTAGCCAATATTGCACTACTGCATGAATATGCATGCGTTTGAGGAGGGCAGTGATCTCCGTTGGGGTTTCTTTTAGTGGGTTATTCGAGCGGCCGCCTAGGCGAATGAGCTGCGTCATTCCCGTGACAGCATTAGACTTGCTGTGTCAGGTGCCCGTGCGGCTCACGGCGAGTGGGATGACGTTCAGCACCATGCATCCCGGCCAGTGCTCGCGGAGGGCATGTGCGAGCGGTTCGTAGGATGTGAGTATTCCGTCGTGCACCGTCTCTTTATATTGAGGTAATCGGTGCAGAATTAATTTTCCTCCGCGATTTGTAAATTTCAGCCCCGGTGAAGTCCGAGTTCTTCATGCATTTACCCTTGACCGGGTTGACGGCGCGAAGTATGTGTGGCTTGCCGTGTTGGCTGGGGTTGTTTGGAGCGGGGCAGGACATAGTCTGGTATGTGGACCGGGACCCGGATAAGGTTGCCGTCGTCCTCGCCCCTCGTGTCACCGACTCGGCGGCGTGGAGCTGAGGTTTGGTGGTGAAGTCCCCAGGTCCGCTGGCTCGGGAATTGCGAGGAGCTCTTCGGTGAGAGATGATGTGGCCGAGAGGTCTTTAATGGATTTGATTCCAAAGTCCGTTGTAAATGTTTGCCATCGCCCGCCGTTTGCCCTCTCCGTGTCCTTGAGCACGATTTCCCCATGCAGTTGTGTCGGTCATGCGTCAAGCCGTTCAGAAGTTTGCACGAGACCATATGTCCGTTGCATAATATGAAGGGGAAACCATACCATGCACATGTTAGGGCTCCCCCCGGCGCATGAAGCGGGTATTGTGCTAGTACCTTATTGTATATACTCTTTTTTGTGGGTGTACTGGGCTGGCGTTCGCTCCATATTCTTTTTATGGAATTCGAACAATGCTCCGGCCTCCGCTGCCGACTCGAGGAGTTTGCTGTGTTTTGTGCTGCGGGTCTCGAACGTAGTTCCCATTGTGTTCCTCGTGAGGGTCGTGGTGTTCGTGTGTAGCCTGACGTATGGATTGATCCGTTCCTCTCCGTTCTCGAGTGACCGCGTTTGTGGCCATGTGTACATACCCGCCGCACGTAGGGGTTTGCAAAGCCGTCAGAGTAGTGTGCCGTGGGGGCTAAAGCCCCGGTGGCCACGCCGTTGGCTCCCTTGTCCGCCGTCTCGTTTCTGGTGTTGTCGATGTGTGCCTTGACCTTTTCTAGGCGTGTGACGACACCAGCCTCTGCACGCAAGACCTAATGCAAGCGATAACGTGTATCGCGTCGCTTTGTGGGTGGTGTTGGAGTGCGTGTGGGTGGCGGATGTCTTTGCTGTTGACCCGGAGGGAGCATGCATCACTGTCCGTGAGGAGGTTTTGTGCATGATGCACGTACCCTCCGCGCGGGAATAGTGTATATACTAAGGACACTACGCTCATCAATAGCTGATTTGCGCGAGTAGTAGCACGGCTGTTGGCTAGTCACACATGTACGAGATAATCCCTACTTTGCTGCGGTGATGCGGCACGATACCGATGCGACCCGCGAGACGGTATGTAGTTCTTATTTCGATTGTTCTGCACGTGGCGGTCTCTAAACAATCATCAATAAACTACCGGCAATACCCGCGGGTAATCATGCAGCACCATGTATATACTTTCATGTTATGCGTGGTAGCTAGCTGCTGGTGATTATGTTTACATGTAAATAATTCCTGGTGAATGATTTGCTACATGATGCAGCCGGATTACTGGTAGTTAGTACTAGAGCTGCGCGCTGGCAGGTGTTGTGTCGTACTCATGACAAGTATAGTAATTCTACTTAGCAATAGTAAATGTTATCGGTGCCGGTGTGCATAAGACTATGGCTGCTGCATGTGCTCATGCTCATTCCACCTCCTCCGCGGCTGCTGCTTCCACCTCCTAGTTCCCGTAGCGGTTGTTTCCTAGCAGTGCCTTCTTGGGTGATTTCCCTGTCGCCCATAGCTTAGTTTTGCAGCTAGCACTACATGTAAATGATAGTATATATTATTTGTATATAGCAGTAGAGCACAATTGGATGATATACAGTAATGCATTCTCACTATGCATCACTGATTATTATGATTGATGCTGGCCATAAACACTACGCAGTCGTCGTTAGCACATACCCGGTATACTTATAGACGAGCGCGATGCCGCTGATGCTTAGCTGACTATGTACTCATGATGATGAGGCAGGCAGGTGCATTGCCGACTTGAAGTCTTCAATAGAATAGCTTCCCGCGTAGTTGTCTGCTAGGCTGCTACTACGGTAATGGTCGTCGCACTGTAAATTCATGTCTATGTTGCTTCATTGCTTGCTAGTAAATCGGCTTATTGCGCTGCTCGGGCTTGCTTTTGTCGTCGTCATTCTGCCAATATCCCAGCTTCCATTTGCTGGCGGTGCAATTTTGAAATTCCTGGCCGATTTGCATTATGAGCATATATTACGTACGTACTTTATATACCACTCCTAGTAGTAAGTATTTATCGTAACACTTCTCTGTTGTGTGCTCCTCGTGTAGTTGTCGCCACATATCATGCAGATGTTCAGATATTCGGAGCTGCAGCTATCGTCCGAGATTCCCACGCTCTGCACGCGCGTGTTGCCTGTCTATGATGGTGTATCTACGCAAGTAGCCGTGTGTGCGTAGTGCGTGCGTGCGTGTGTGTGTGTGTGTATGTGTGTGTGTGTGTGTGTGTGTGTGTGTGTGTGTGTGTGTGTGTGTGTGTGTGTGTGTGTGTGCGTGATGCAACTGTGCCTCTGCGTGCGTGGATGCCGGTGCTAATTGTGTCAATAGTGCAGTAGTATGTGGTAATTACGTAAAATTACCATCACTATTATTTACATGCTACTACTGGGATGGGCACTTATTATAATTTACCATAATATGTGTATTACACATATATTGGTATTGGCTCCATGTAAGGTCTCTCCCTCTCCCTCTCCCTCCCTCTCTATTGGTATATTGACCGTCTACAATGTTCGGTATGTTCAAGCATTGTCTATGCGTCTATATTACCGACGTTATTTATGTGCTGTACATCGCCTCATTTAAATTCTAAAGGTACACCATGACAACTGCACAGTCCCACCCAAACCGTATTTTCAACAACGTAAACCGCGCCATATATACATATATTCTGTTCCTGGTTGTGTTTTAAGATATCGTTGTCGTTTACTGCTTACTCGCAAGGTGTGTTGACATGTCGACCTAAATTGCTGAAGGCAATACTCTTTTTTGCATGCAATGTACGTTCTCTAATATATGTAGCGTTGTAGCAAATAAGCCTAAATGGTGGCCATCCACCGCCTGCCTGCAAGATAACACATACATACGGGGAGCCATACACAAAGCAAGACGATGCCATTTTTCCATTTTCATCCGCCTCATAAACTGGTTACTGATGGCATATATATACGACATCATGATGACCTGCCCATTCAAAATCCCATCTGCATGTCACTGGCTGAAAGTCATCAGGCCATTCTACTCCTTAATACACATCCAAACAGCACGCGATGATCATACTTCTCATTTCGCCGGGTGTGCTAGCTTTGTCGAGGCATACTGGCAGCTGCATGACAATATGCGGGATAAACAGCCACAGAAATCAACTACGCAATCAGAATGTCTACTCATTGTCGGGCGTGGTTATATGAGGCAGCAAGCTACACACGTAGTCAGCTGGTGGCATCAGAAAGTGCAGCTGCATGTCGTGTGCTCTGTGGCCAGAGCGGAGACTGTTTTGATGCATCAGATATGCATGAACAGACATGACAGCTACGCTTGTCCTGTTGCAAACCTATGTCAACCGCAACTTGCGCCTAATAAAGACAAGATCAATCAGTGTTACAACCAGGGTCAAAGTATGATAATTGCTGTAATGTATAATGACATTCAGAATGCCTGATTCTGGTCACCGATTCTGTGCGATGTGGTGCACTGCGTTCCCGCATTCCTACTATTTAGGGATGATGTTCGCATGGGCAGTGTCATGCAGCAGCAGAGCTTCTGGGTCATAGCACAATCCTCTGATTTCACTGATGGTAAATGCACTCATCACGGCGTCAGCTATGTGGTACGCCACGCCACACCAGCGCAGCCCCTACATAACTGTGCCCCTCTCCCCCACCTCCACAAGCGCCAGCGCTCCACCCCCACATACTCGCAGTACAAGCACTCAGCAGTGCAGATCGAAAGGGGGGGGGGGGGGGGGGGGGGGGGCTCATTGTCCGTCCTGCATAGTTGTTACAGTCAAAATCCTATCCAATAATGTTCTAAGGGTTTGGCAGGTTTGATTGATGTGTAATAGTTTGCTCTTTAGATGTTGCTAGGTATTTACAGGGTGGGGACACGGTCCTCGGAGGTGAGGATGGTCAGCAGGTTGTAGCCGAAGGGGTCGGCAACGTGCTTGGACCAGTTCGCGTAGGGGCCCTCGCCGGTGACAGCGCCCTGAATGGCAAAGCCCAGCACGGAGATCATGGCGAGCCGTCCGTTCTTGATCTCCTTCACCTTGAGCTCGGCAAAGACCTCAGGGTCGTCGGCCAGGCCCAGGGGGTCGAAGGGGCCGCCGGGGTTGACCTTGTCCAGGCCGTCGAAAACGGAGGAATCGAACTTGCCGATGCCGGGGGAGTAGCCCTGAGGACCGGTGCCCTTGGCGCGGTAGCCCTCGACGGCGGCCATAAGGCCGACCTCGATCGCGATGATGACGATCAGAGGCAGGGGGTTGCCGACGACGCCAAAGGGCACGGCGAAGTAGTCGAGGGTGCCGCCGTTGAGCATCTCGGCGCCGGTCTCGAACCAGGTGCCGCCATGGATGGAGGCACCGTTGGCCTCAAGGCCCTCGGGAATAATGATGCCAGCGGCGGCAAGCATGGCCCAGCGGGCGTGCAGGATCTCGTACTCGCGGTACTTAGCCACCTGCTCGGTGTCCTTGCCCAGGCCGAGGGGATCGTACCCGTAGCTGCGAGGTCGCGCGGGTGGGGCACCAGCGCGTCGGTAAGTACTAGTGTTGTTCGTGCTTTTCAGATGCCAGCCAGACGGCAGGCTTTGGACAGGCGGCGTTTTTAACTCGGCCAAACATGGCCGCAGCACTGGCCGCAAAGGTGGGCAGATGAGGGGCAGCAAGGAGCGGGGGCACTCACTCGCCGGCCAGCTCGCCGTTCAGGTAGGCGGGCACGTCGGTGGGGTCCAGCAGGCCGCCGGGCAGGAACAGCGCGCGGGAAGGACCTGCGGAACAACGTCGGCGGCACGCCTCAGAACAGCACAGATAAGAGCTGCATCCGGAAAGAAACTAGGCGGGCATTCGAGAGGCAGCCAGGCATGACTGGCGCAACTCTTATGAGTAAGGGCGCGAGTGGGGCTGGAAGATCCGCCACGCGGCGTCACAGCGTCGCTTCATAGCAGCGTCTTTTCATGTGTTTCGGCTGGCGCCACTTTCAGATGCGACAGCCGGCAGGGTGTCGGAGTATGGAGGAATAACTTGTCCGGGCAGATCACCCAGCGGAAGGGGAAGGCGGCGGCGCGTTGGACTTACCATACCACTTGTCGAGGTTGATGGACTCCACGCCGCCCAGCCAGCCCTTGCGGGCGCCGGAGGACTTCTTTGGCGCGGGGGCGGCCTTCTTGGAGCCCTTCTTGGCGGGGGCGGCCTTCTTGGCGGCACCACCCTTCTTGAAGAGGGCCTGGACGCGCACGACGGTCGACATGATTGCAAACGGAGAGCGACGGGAATGGGAAGGGTGGAAGGACGGGTGGAAAGGTGCGAGTGATCGATTGAGCGAGCTATCCGCAGTCTTCTCTTGTTTGGCATCGCCACCCGCGCTGGACGGGCACAGCAGCCGCTTCAGTCCTAGGGCCCAGCTGATTGCCCGATCGGGGCCAGCTGGCATAACAGCGATGCCTAATAAGGCAACTTCACAGAATCTGAAAGCATCGTCGATTAATTGCCGTTAATTTTCCTCCGCGATGTCGTGATCGTTTCGCAAATATGGAATCTAGATACAGTGACGGGGGCTCTGGCCAATCGGATGGCGCGCCTTTAAGATCAGGATCCAGCGCCAGCGCGTGATGCTGGACGAAGGGTGGCCGCCAAACGAGAGGAAACTGCAGTTTTTGGTTAGATAACATCTCTTCACCAGGCTAGGACCCAGGCAGGCCCCGCAATGATCGCACGGGACGTACGGGGAACGCCGTGGTCGGTAAATACTGGAATTAATCCATAGATAGTCGCTGTCACGTGAAGGCGCCCCGAGTCACCGATGGTCGAAGTGAACCAGCGGCGGGTGGCGTTGATCGATGGCGCGATGATCGCACGCACGGCGCCAGTGTCAGCCGGTCGAAGCACCGCACCGAAGCTGGGCCCGGCTGGCAGCAACCGCTGCCCGTGGAGCGTGCCGCGAGAGGCGGAACAGCCGGCAGCGGGGAGCCGCGTCAGAGGGCAGCCGTGTAGGCGGCGAACTCCCGCAGGCGGCATCGCATAACTGCAGTCGACTGATCGCCGGCTGATTTACCTCTAGTAGCCAACTCTGCGTCAGGATACCCGGCGCTCTCGTCCGGCGATCTACGAATAGCCACCCGCTGCGAAGCGCGCTTGTAACTAGGCTGCCAACTCGGCGCTAGTGGACCGTGTCGAAGGCAGCCCCACCTGACGGCGTTGTCCCTCATCAACTTGCACATGTCGATTGTTACGAAAGCGAAGGGGAAAGGGGGGGGGGGGGGGGTAACCGGATTGGGACGATATGCATCTCTAGGTGAATGGCCGGGCAGGAGCGCCGGTCTATTAGGTGTGCATGTATGGCGCTGGTTCACGAGGAGCTGAGCGCACAGGGCCGTCGCAGGCCCCCCCTTTCGCACCCTTGCGATGGCACCTTGCGGCGTTATTTGTGAGCGCAGGCCGGCGGCAGCAGGGAGGGGGGGAGGGCTCAGTCGTTACAGATGAACTGGCCCATCTCCCCGGGGTTGTTGCCCTCGCCCGGCACGGTGGCCACCGCGGGTGGGTAGTAGCGCGCCGCGTAGCGCGCCTCCACCGGCGGCAGCCAGCGCTGATTGGGGCGGCTGAGGTCGTCGAGGAAGACGCTGCCGCCGAGGGCCACCACCTGCCGCGCCCACACGATGGGCTTCATGCGCCCGGCACCGCCGCCGTAGGGACCGTCCACTAGCACGACGCCCCACCGCCGCGCCGCCACCTCCGCCGGCATCCCCTCCATCAGCCAGGTCGCGTCCTCCATGCGCGCCTCCCACTCCTTGTAGCTCCCCCCATACGCCGCCACCACGACGCCCACATGCGCCATCCCCGCGGCCGCCGCCGCCGCCTTGGCCTCCGCCGCGCCCGCCAGGCTGTCGTCCACCAGCAGCACGGGGCACCCCCGCGGCGGCGCAGCGCCCAGCACCCGCACGTCCGCCACGCCACCAAACACCAGCAGCCCGCCGCCCCCGCCGCCGCACTCCATCCGCCGCGCCGCCGCCACCACCGCCGCCAGCTTGTCCCACGACAGCTGCGACCCCGCCGTCGCCAGGTGCACCGCGCGCAGCTCCCCCAGCATCGGCAACGCCCCGGGGACCGCCGCCGGCGCCCCTGCCGCCGCTATCATCCCGGCATCGCCGTCCGCGCGCGGGCCGTCCACCCACAGGCTCGCCTCCCGCAGCTTGCCGCGCTTGGCGTCCTGGCCCTGGAAGTAGTTGGCGTGCACCACCAGCGCGCTGCCGGCGTGGCGCTTCTTGTGGAAAAACTCCATGCCGGAGGGGAACAGCTCGTGCGGCAGGCGATGCACGCGCAGGCGGGGGTGCGCCTGCCGGGAGGATGAAAGAAGGGGGGGGGGGGGGGAGTAAATCAATCAACGGCGCAGCGGGGCGCGTGCCAAACTCGCTTCACTTTCAATTGGCCTCCTGTTATACTCGGCGGCAAGATGGACATGACGATCGCGCATGGGAACGGGTATGGGGCTCAGACACATGGCCACTTGGTCATCTGGCGCAACGCAAGAATCGCTGGCCGGGAGGATTAAATGGGATCCTGTGCCGGAGGAGAACTAGGTTGGCCACATTGACGGCGGGCCCGCTTCCCACTGCGTTTGACATCAAACCCACTAGGGGGACAAGGAGTACGCTACAGGAGGCGCCGGCCAGTTGGCGCCAGGCCGCACCGCAACGTCCTCACATACAGCACTAACACCGTATCCAATGCAAATCAGTGTCATGTGGCGCAGCAAGCCGTCGCTAAGCTCGCTATAGGCATGCAGGTGACTAGCTGAGAGTGTTGAACTTCGCCACATCCGCCGCTCATAGTTTGTTGCACCAACACTTCAACGATGCGTGACTCGCTCACATATACGTGTGACTCTCTCTCTCTCTCTCTCTCTCTCTCTCTCTCTCTCTGTATATATGTACATATATGTACATGTATATGTATGTATATATGTGTGTAATATAATTATATACATATATATTTGTATATATGTATATATAAATATGTAAATACAATTATTTATGTTTACATGTATAATCACAAATTCACTCATTTATTCATAGATAAGGCAGGTTCGTATTCGCAGTGTCCTTATCCAAAAGCCGGGACTCGCATATACTATACCGGTGCAGGTGTGTGCACAACGGGACACAGCTGCGAGCGCACAATGGCCCGTTGGGGCCACGCGCTCCCGCCGCACCTTGAGCTTCTCATTGAAGACGTACTGGTTGACGACCTTGCCATGGCTGATCGCGGCGTCCCACTCGCTCAGCAGCGCCTGCACCTCCTTGCTCCTGCAGGGCGCGCCCACAGCGGTGAGGCGCACAGCAGGACGCGCGCCCGCAGATGCACGCAGACCCAGGCATGGACGGGACCGCGGCGCCCCACCTGGTGCTGAGCATGAAGAATCCCGTGCACACCAGGTACGTGTCCTGCGCGCCCACCACGTCAAACCCCTCCAGCAGCGGGCGCAGGCTCGGCAGCGGGTCGCGCCGCCACACGGCGTCCACGTCGGAGTAGAGCACCGCCGAGCTCGTGGCGGCGCGCTCCTCGATGGCGGCCAGCAGGATACGAGGCCGCTGCGCCGCCAGCTTGTTGAAGCCCGCCGACTCGTACTTGAACCCCTGTGCGCATGTCCGATGCCTGCTCTCAGCACTTGCCGGGCTGCGGATGGCGGCGACGCTCCGCAGCGCATGCCGGCATGCAGCAGCGTCGCAGCGTGTGGCGGTGCTTGGAAGCATCTGGGTATGTGTGTGTCTCGCGGCAGAGCCACACAGCCCCTCTGTGCCCCTAATGTCCCGATCCACCGCGGAACTATCCCACCTGTTCCGGAGGGGGGGGGGGGGGGGGAGGGGGCGCTCACCGCCTGTGCGTGATTGTCGTCAATGTCGGTGCTTCCCATGCTCCCATCCCTACCAGCATGCAAGAGTGGACACCACTGGAAGCTCAGGGTGTCTGATGAGCCACGTCGTGAAGCAAGTGAGGAAGGAGGGGGGGGGGGGGGGGGGGGCGCAGGGCCGATACCCGCTGCGTGCTGAGGAGGTTAAGACAGGATGAGAGGTCAACAAGCTGCGTTTCTCAGAGACTGCCACTCGCACGACGGTGTACATTGCATAGGGAGAGGGAAGTGGGACTGGTTGCTACTGGCCGAGTTGTAACTGTTGGACGCCGCCGGCGCACCTGATGCAGGCCGCCGGAACGAGGCCGCTGGCGAGCAGTGCCCGCCGCGCATCGGCGCCCACCACGTACATCAGCAGGCTGGCCGCCAGGCGCTCCGGCCCGATGGCGGCTCGCAGGTGGTGCAGCCAGTTGAGCGCAAAGTCGAGCATGCCGGCGTTGGTGAAGGAGATGATTGTGATCGGCGGCGGCGGCAGCGGCACCGCCGCCGGGAGCGCCGCCGGCTGCGGCTGCGTGTCCACCCACAGGCTCGCCTCCCGCAGCTTGCTGCGCTTGGCGTCCTGCCCCTGGAAGTAGTTGGCGTGCACCACCAGCGCGCTGCCGGCGTGGCGCTTCTTGTGGAAAAACTCCATGCCGGAGGGGAACAGCTCGTGCGGCAGGCGGTGCACGCGCAGGCGGGGGAACGCCTGCCGAGGGGAGCCGCGCGTCGGCACACGCACCAACGCCAACGCGGGGACGGCGCCGGTCAGCGAGCGGGTCTACCCTTGAGACAGGCAGGCAACGCGCAGCATGCATGCACGCATGAAACCTTATGTACGTGTGTGAACGTGTGATTTGTGGCTACATGCTAGGTGTTTGCATGTATGCATATATGTGCTTACATCCTGGAAAACATGTAGACTATGTATGTACCTTAAAAGAATAACGTACATGTAATGAAATCATAGATATGCCTACCCAAATGGATGTGGATAGAGATACAGAGGAACCTGACATAGAGCTGAAGCCGATTTTAATGGCACCGCCACCCCCAATTCGGTAGACAGCTAAGGCCTCCACGTGCATGTACATGTATAAATTTATCACTATCAGTACCACAATCAGTATCGGCGTGTTTGTGTCCGCGTCCGTCCGAGCAGTGAGTCGGAAATGAGCAAAGGCGGGGAGGCGGGTGTGTGTGGGGGGGGGGGGGGGGGGGGGGGCAACCTTGAGCTTCTCGTTGAAGACGTATTGGTTCACGACATGCCCCGCGGCAATGGCCACCTCCCAGTCCCGCAGCAGCGAGTTGACCAGCGGCGACCTGCGGCGCAAGCAATAGTTTCGTTCCATTCAGAACGGAAATACCGGGACACACTCGCACGAGTACTGCCCGGCTGCCCCAGGCCTGTATCCGGGCCAATAAACAACAAATGCCGTGTCCACAACAGCAGGGTGATTGAGGATCCGCTGGTGAATTGCGGCCCTGAAATCAGGTGACTGCAGCAATGCTTCAGTTCAGCCAGAGCTCGCGTGAATTCTACCTTGCCGCAAGGCCTGGGTTCATGTTAGGTAACAGAGTAGTGACCGGTGTGGCTTTCTAATTGCGAATTTCCGGAAATCCAGAAATTTCGAGATGAATAGTAGGCCTGGGTTCAGGCAAGCCCGATGGTACTCTGCATGCACATCGGACTATCCGGACTCTAGCGAGGGTGGCATCATGGAGAAGCCATTCCCTAGCGGCCCCCCACCTGGTGCTGAACATGAAGAATCCCGTGCACACCAGGTACGTGTCCTGAGCGCCCACCACGTCAAACCCCTCCAGCAGCGGGCGCAGGCTCGGCAGCGGGTCGCGCCGCCACACGGCGTCCACGTCGGAGTAGAGCACCGCGGAGCTCGTGGCGGCGCGCTCCTCGATGGCGGCCAGCAGGATGCCCGGCCGCTGCGCCGCCAGCTTGTTGAAGCCCTCGGACTCGTACTTGTAGCCCTGCGCAGGCCCGGCATCCCCACGTTGGGGGCCGCCCACAAGTAAGGACGAGTGCATGCGTGGCATGGCCTGGCTGGCGGAGGCTCGGCAGAAGAATCAGATGCGGTAGAGGCGACCCAGAACCCCCCGGATTGGGTGAGCGAAAATCGGCAAAAGCAGAGTTATAGAGCGCAAAGACGGCATGTGGCTTGGAGGCGTGAGTCAGTCAGGCCTTTCCACCTCCCCTGCAGTGCCAAAGGCACGCTAGTGGAACATGGGATGCGCATGCATCAGTGCACCCCTTCTCCTCCAGGGGCCATCAACAAAGGGAGCCGAGCGCATGCGTGGCATGGCCCGGCTGGTAGAGATTCGGGAGACGGGTCGGGTGCGGTGAAAATGCGCGAAATGTGGTCATCAGGTGAGCGACTAGATGGCAGTCGCGGGATGAGAGTGCCGTGATCACATTACTCCTCGTGCGGCTAGGTAGACATGCCCCAGCGTTCCAATGTTCACTGTGTCGCAGGCATGAATGTACGTGAGGGGAGAATGAAGGAAAGGGTGGGGCGGGGGGGGGGGGGGGGGGGAGGGAGGGGGCACCTCCTTGCCGTGCTCCTGGCCCAGTCCTGATGCGCCCAGCGTGCCATCCCTGGCCATGGCACAAGGAAGTAGGGGGCGGGGGGGGAGGGGAGGGGGGCAGTGGAGGGGCCGGGGAGGGCGTGAGGAAGCCAACACCAGGAGAGGAGGCTGTGGTGGGCGGGCGGGAGGTCGGCAGTGTATGGATTTTTTCCTGTAACAGTCATTTCAATATTATTTTAGCATTAATAGAACTTCAATTTCAAAGTAAGGAAACCCTTGTTACTATCTATTGGTTCACTCTACACTGTAGTTTAGGGGGGGGGGGGGGGGGGGGGGGGGGGCGCACCTAATGCAGGCCGCCGGGATGAGGCCGCTGGCAAGCAGCGCCTGCGCCGCGTCGGCGCCCACCACAAACATCAGCAGGCGCTCCTCCAGCTCCGCAGGCCCGATGGCGGCGCGCAGGTGGTGCAGCCAGTTGAGCGCGAAGTCGAGCATGCCGGCGTTGGTGAAGGAGACGATGCTGATATCGAGCGGGCTGGCCACCGGCTGCTGGGGGACTGCCTGAGGCTGCGCGTGGAAGGCGGGTTCTGCGGCGGGCAGCGGGACCCGGCGAGCCGGGTCATGCTGGGGCAATGCCTGTGTCTGCGGATGCGGCAGCGGCTGCGGCTGTGGCTGCGGATGTTGATGTGGCTGCCCATTTGACTGCGGCTCCAGTCGCCGGCGCCGGGGGCTGAGGTCGTGCGGGGCGCTGGAGAAGGCGGAGAGCTGCCGCCCAGCTTGGTAGCACGCTAGGAAGACCGCCGCCAGCGCTAGGCCCAGCATCAGCCTGCAGATTCCGGGGAAAAGGGGGGGCGGGGAGGCAGCTCTCAGCCATCTACCCCCCCCCCCCACCCCGTCCGGTGCCTCGCCGCTTGCTCCCCTTCGACTTGCTCAGCCAGGAGCCCGGGCCGCCGCTCGGTGTAGGATCGCGGGTATGTGCACAACAGGCCGGCACCGCGCCCCCGCTTGCCACTTGGCAGCCGCCGCCATGGCCGCATACCCATGCGCTGCACTCTGTCCTAGCACCCTGCAGTTACCCCTGCAGCATGAGAGCGCCTGCCGCGCCAATCCCGGCCACTTGCCCCCCCCCCTCCCTCCTCCCCATCCACTCAGATTCTAGCGCACATAGGCATATTGGCACACGTAGGCCTATGGTAGCTCCGCCTGCAGATCTGCCATCGCGGGATGATGTGGAACCAGCATCACCCTCCCGCTTGGCGCCACCGATCAGCATCTGGTTGCATGCGCCATGATTCCGCAACACGGGAACTCCCCCTCCCCCCCCCACCCCCCCCCCCCCCCACACACACACATACGGCCTCCCCCACTTCCATACTTCTCCAACCCCCCCTCCCCCCCTCCTCCCCGGACCCAAGTGCTGGGCAGACTCGTCATCCCTCGAGCACGCTCCACCCGAGATAGCGCCGACCACCGCTCAAATAGCATGGAACTAGCCTATCTCTGCTTTGGAGCCCTCCGCCGCCTCGCAGCCACTGCGGCTAGTCAGGACCTGGTCGCGCCCCCCAGGACTCGGCGACACGGACCTCCTGCTGTCCCCAGTCACTCTCCCCTTCCTTCCCCACTTCCCCCACCCCACCCCTCTTGCCCTCTCACCTCTCGTGCGTATACCATCAGCTGAGCCAGATGCCGGTGGGCACTAACTGGAGTGCGAGGGGGGGGGGGGGGGGGGGGGGGGGGGGCGCGGCGCACCTCATGCTGGGCGCCGCACTGATGCCCTGAGCTGAGCAGCGGCAGTGGTCGGTCAGTGGGGTAGCCGGGGCAGTGGGGTCGGGTTTAGCCGGCGGCCGGTAAGCGGGGCGCCCACAGCACGCCGCAGGTGCCGACTACCACGCGCAGCCGTCGGTCCTGGTTGTGAGAGGTGACCCCCGCGTCCCCCCCCCCCCCGGGCCTGCCAGCGAGGTGACCGAGTCGCCGTCAACGGTGTGCGGATCGGGACTGTTCGGTAGTGTCAGGAAGCGCCGGGCGGGTATCGCCTGGGGCTGCTGGAGCGCGTGCAGCAAACGAGCCACGACAAGGCAGGGGTGCTGCTGTCATCCTTCCGCCGGCCCGGGGTAATGATGTGCTGAGTGCTATGGTCTGCAGCACGGCCCCGGGGGAGTCACTGATCCATCCTACCGCGTGCGGGATGCGGGCCGCTTTATTTGCGCCTCCGGCGGGATGGAAGCAGCTTGTGTTGATTTTTTACAGTATTCCCAACCCATACTGGTATCCGTAGTAGTAATGGCTTTATATGCGGGCGGTATTACCTACTGGCAAGGCGGTAAGATATAATTACATGAGCTAGCAGCAGAAGGCGATATTGGAAATCACGAAAGAAAAGGGCAATCAGAAAGGTCCTCTACAGCGACTGCGGGGTGGAAGCAGCAACATGAGAAGACGTGGAGTGGGCACGAGCACACGCATCAGACTTGGCCATCTGCACACCGGCAGAGAGAATGCCGCCCAGGGTACCATGCACGCAAGATGGCGGTAAGATGGCGGTAAGATGGTAGTTATAAATCCACCTACTGGTTGTGAATTACAAAACGGGCAGTTCCCCAGAATTAGAAAAACAAAAAGATGGTAGTTACTGTACAGGGATAGCGTCCATAGAATGCACGTAAAGTACTGGGGAAGGAAAGCCTACAACCCTTCAGGTACCTAGCACGGGTAGCCACGGGTAGCCACCCGATCCCAGACGCCGCGTATGACATTCCGGTCGACGAGGCCGCCCTGACGGCGGACATGCGCGTGCCGTACTAGCAGCTCAAGCAGCACGTGGCGGTGGGGCCCTCAGGCATGCGCAACGAGTATCTCCGTTGTTTGGTGGGCGAATATGCCCCGGCGTCCGGGTGTGCGGCGGTCCGCGCCATGTCGGAGGTCGCCTCCATGTACCTGCAAGGTCGCCTGCCAGGTGGTTCAACCGGCTCTTCGCCTCTTCTAGGCTTGTGGCACATGTCAAGGAGCTAGGCGAGGGGAGGGCCCCGGACGTGCAGCCTGTGGCGGTCGGGGAGGCGGAGCGGCGCGCAGCGGAGCGGGCAGTGGTGGACCACATGAAGGAGGCATATATATGTGTCGGTGCTTGCTCCATCTCAGCTCGGGGTTGGCATTTCCGCGGGCGACTCTATGCTCATCCACGGCGTCCGGGCGTCCGGCTCATCGCCGAGAAGCTTGGCCCACGTGTGGTCATCGTTCACACCGATCTTCGCAACGCTTACAACGAGGCATGGCGCCGCACCATCATCCAACGCCATATCGATTGCTCTCCACTACACCCTATCATCCCTGCGCTCCTAGCCTCCCTCTCCACGGATTCGTATCTGGTCGTGGGCGACCGGTCCCCCCTCTGCGGAGGACGGCGTGCAGCAGGGCGCACCTTTGGCCACGACTTCCTTTTGCGTCGCGATTCACCCCGAGGTGCAGCAGTGTGACAGCACGTTGGAGGTCACTGACGGGGCGGCGCGCTTCAACGCCGACGATGGATTTTTGGTGGGCCTCCCGGAGCACGTTTGGCCGGCTCTTCACGCCTTCCGCACGTCCATATCAAGGCGTCCGTGGGGCTTGAGGTGCGCTTCGACAAGATGCATGCGTACAGCGCAGACATATGGAGGCCGCGCGGCGTGAGGCTCCGGCCGACATCGAGTGGCCCGAGCTAGATGGCCATCACGGCATCGCGGTCCTCAACATGCCGCTCGGATCGCCAGAGTATGAGCAGACGTACATTCAGGGCAAGGCGGAGGAGCTACGAGAGGAGATGGGACGCTAGCCTGAGCAAGCTCTTATCTGCCAAGCCCAACCGCCGTCGGTACACCCACGCCTTTGAATCACCACGCATGGGCCCTGCTCAAGCATTGCATGCAACACATGGCGGGGTATTGGCTCCGCAATTGCCTTCCGTCCGAGGTGGAGGCCTTTGCGGAGGCGGTGGATGCCACCGGCCTTGCGGCGGTCGAACGGGTGCTAGGGGTCTCTTTTGATCCCTCCACGTACGGCACCGACACCAATCCGGTGGTCACCGATTTCCTGGCGAAGCTTTTGCACGACCCCGACCCCATGGCAGCAAAGGTGGCTACCTTTTTGAGCGAGGATGCAGTGGCCAGGGCGCGCATCAGGCTTCACCTCCCCACTCGGTTGAAGGGCGTTGGCATCCGCCGCATGGCTACCGTTCGTGATGCCGCCTTTATCGGCTGCATGAATGCCATCCTCCCAAGGTTCCTGACTAGGAACTCCGGCACCAAGACCCCCACCCCTGGTTTCTTTGACCCACAGCTCGGGTCCGTACTTGGCCGAGGCAGCTTCAACGCAACTTATGCCGCCCGCCGGTAGTATGACCACTTCCTCAACGATGCTCATACATGGGTCGGACAGCTACGCCGCGGAGATGCGCGAGGCGTGGGGCCGCCTCCAAGCATCTACTGCTCGCCATCTCAGCGACGCAGATGCGCGCGTGATGGAGCGGAAGTGGAGGATGCGTCGGGCTCGCAGAAGGAGCTGACGTCATTTCTAGACCAGGCCAACAACTCTCGGCTTCGAAATGAGGTGTGCGCTCTCCCTGACACATGCAGGGAACGGATAATGATCAACCAGCTCGACGCGGCGTCGGGCATGTGGACAGTGGCCATCCCCACCGCGCGGACGGTCATGACTCCGTATGAGCTGCGGGAGGTCGCGGCCGGGTACTTCTTTCTGCCAAGCCCGTGCTTGGCCCCGGTGGTTGGGAGCCAGATCATTCTGCCCTCGACAGAGCACAACCCCGTCACTGTTGACCTATACGGCGACGCGCTCATGAATCTCCCGGCGCATGGAGACGCCCACTGGCGTGTACAGCACGACGCTATCGCAAATGCTTTCCGCGATCATTGTGTTCACTGGCATCGTAGGTATCGTTGTATGTACGGCGGGAGGTGGATGACTTGTTCCAGCGGGCAGTGCCTGTCGGCAACACCGTACCAATGGATGAACTCAAGGACCTAGTGCCGGACGCAGAGCTCACCCTTCCTACGTTCAACGTCGTGACCGGGAGTTATGATCCCCGGAGCTTAAGTCCACGCTGTTGGAGTTCATCAAGACTATGCGGTAAGGGTTCAAGTACACTGCAGTGCCCCGCCCGGGCCACGGCTGTGGATCGGTTTGAGCGCTCCATGTTGGGCGACGTAAAACAGCGCGAGATGCGGCGTGGCACAACACGGAGCCCGGACAGAAGGGTCCTCTTCGAGACATCCTGGATATGTCGGAGTACACGGGCATGGTCTTCGGCACAGTGGGTGAGGTGAGCAAGCAAGGGGGTGCGCCGCACAGTGCGCGGTATCGCATGCTTGGCTGCGGATCGGGGTGCCCTCTCATCGCGGGGCACTCGGTGCACCACCCGGGCTCACAATGAGGCCTTGCTCGCAAGAGATTTCCTCGGGGTCATGAGTTTAGTGGCCGCTCGAGAGCGCGCTCGCTGCCTCATCAGACGGCGCAGATTCGTTTGCCATCCCGTTGCTGAAGCTGCACAGCACGTCCGAGGATCACCCACACACACACGCGCGCACGCGTGGCCCGGACTCTGAACCGTGTGCGCATCACTCATCCATCCCGCCTCATGCGGGATGCGGGCCGCTTTTAGGCGGCTTGCTGTGTTGATTTTTTAGTACTACTTTTAGTAGTGGGTGGATTTGTTACTGCCTTTTTTGTAATTCACACGAGTACGGGTACCTGTACCATCCACAACAGATGAGTCGTCGTTCCACCGCGCAAGTGCTGTAGCGACTAGTGGACGTTTTCTATTGCCTTTTCGACTGGTTTTCTGATCGCCTTCTGCAACTTGCTCGTGTATTTAAAACTGTATTTGCTCGTAGGTAGCGTAGGTCCCTAGCGCGGTGGATTTGTTACAATCTCGGTGGATAAGGCCAGTGAGATTTAATTGTCGGTTTTAGGGTCCTTTTCTGGCCGAAATCGGAGGGGGGGGGATTTATTCAGTATCCCCCCGATAATTGTGTAGCCAGTACATTGGCAGTACTTCCCCGACCGTACTGCAACCGGGCCAAATATTGTAAATATGTATGTTAATGGTTACAAGGCCAACTGTTGTCGTGCGCACACTCACGCAGAGTAGTGTGGGTATGTACGCGCCGCCACCTCTACGCCGCTGCATGCAGCTGCATGCATATCTGCCGGTGCGCAACCCTGAGCAGGAAACACCATTACACCAACCTGTGCCAGTTCCTAGCGCCGGAGGTAGGGTCCGTAAGCGGCCGCGTCGTCGAGCTAGTACCAACGGCGCGCTGGCAAGCAACGCCAACTGCACTGTGAAAGTGGCCGTGACCTGGGATGGCAGGCTACTCGGTGGGCGGGCAGCGCTGCATGTCTTTGACGATCACTGGCTACAAGCACACACTTGCTCTGAGCTGGTGCGGCACGTGGCGAAGGACATAGACCCGGAGCTGTCCTTTGATCTCGTGGAGCAAGTGACGATGGTGTGCGTGGAGCACGAGGACATAGTCACAGGCTCGGGGCGAAAGCGACGGCGGCCCTCAGCCATCCCTAGAAAACTGAACACACAGGCGCTTGTAACGCAGTTTGCGGGCTGGCAGTACGGTGCACAGTACTTTAAAATAGAGCATTACCCAGCTACAGAATTTCTGGAGTGGGGGGGCAAATCGGAGGGGGGGGGGGGGGGGGGGGGGGGGGGCTAAAACCGACAATTAAATCTCACTAGCCTAACCGGTGGCCATTTTTTGATGTACTGTAATCCTTACCGTGTAGTTCACACGCGGGCGGCACCGTACCAGTACTGGTGTGACTCCCGCACATACCGTAATGGTGTGAATTATTAAGACCAATAAATGGTAACGTTCGTCACCCCGGTGACAGCAATTCCGAGTTGCGGACAGTACGGGAGAAGTTGGCCCCGGGAGGATTTCGGGCCCCGGCCGATGATCATGTCCAGGATGGCGCCATGTACCTGGGTGCTCCTATTAGCCATTACCCCGGGTGGATGACCGGTGCGTTGGGGCGGCGTCGGGAGGCCCACGCCGCACTGTTGGAGCGCATCGCCTGCTTTGGCACGTCGGGATACGGCTGCCACCATGGGGCCATGCGGCTGCTTGTCGTATGCGCGGTGAGGCAGACCGGCTTCCTCAGCCGCATGATGCCGCCATCGGAGCTGGACCCTGCTTGGAGGCCGTGGACGCCGCTAAAACTCCGGCTGCATTTTCGTTGCTTGTTCAGGACGCTTGCGACTCGCCTACACCGCGAATGGAGGCTGCGATCGTCTAGATGAGTATGCCCGCGGATTTTGGCGGTTTAAATATGGTTGCTGCAGTATGAGGCCCTTGCGGCGTTTTATTCCGCGCAATCGGTTGTCCTGCCAAAGCTGGTACGGGAGTACGAGCCCGCCCTCCGCCCCTTGTACGAGGCGGTCCGCGCCGAAGTGTCGTCCGTGGGTACGAGTGCTTAGCCATGGGCGCGCGAGACGCGCCCCGTCCACGAGAATGTACGGGCCCTTACCGTGTTACCGCAAGAAGATGTGCGGCGCGCACGTGGCGCGTACGGGCACGCCCACGCAATCTTCGAATTACTTACGGTTGGTAATGCTACGACCACCGCGGCACCGGATCCATCAACTGGTTCTACGCCCGTGCGGGTACAAGCACTAAACAGTAATTTAATCTATTTTGCACCGTGGAATTCCTTTTGCACCGTAGGGTTTGTTTATACCCTAGTTCCCCGGTATACTATCAGTACTTAAGACTCACGGGTGGTGTTGCTTGGGTTTGTAGACCTAGCTAGGGTGCAGTGCAGCATTCAGAAGCGTGCATGCCAGCCGCGACGCATATCCAATGTTGGTGTTGGAGCATTTTGTCCAAAATGGGACAAGATGAGGCAAATCAACATTTATAATGATGATTACATCCACCGGCTAGCCACAAGACGTTGCTAATAGTTTATTCGTTGAGCATCCCCAACTCAAGCAAGTCCTTCTTCGTGGCTGCGTTAAACTTGACGACTCCGCCGGGTTTGCGTTGCGCTGGGGTGGTTGACATGACGTGGACGCAGTTGTTTCGTGGCTGGCTGATTTGCCACCCAGTTTGCGCATATGTCCTCACGACTTGGACGCTTTTACCGTACCACTTCTTTCTGACCATGGTGCCGTCTTCGTTGAACACCTCGCGACTTCCCGACGCGTCGTGGATGGCCTTCGCGTACGATAGGGGGACGGCTTCAACAAGCTTCCAAGGAAGCGTCAGGCACTTCTCCCAGCTTGTGTCAACTGGCTTCTTCCCTCCTTTTGTCTGCGCGTACAACCATAGGGGCATGAGAGGTTTGCCCTTTGCATCCGCATGGAAAGGCTCATATACAACCACGGTCAACGTGTCTTCGGTAGTCTCGCGCGACTTCACAAGCCCGATGACGAATCTCGACTCCCAATCACCAAGCGTTTCAGGGCACTTGTCTTCCTCATGCACCTAATGATGGTCAAGGCCGCGAGGTATGTTAGTCCCGAGCGAGACGCCACGCATTTTTGTCCCAGTTGGGACAAAATAACAAGCACGGTAGATGAACCAAATTGTTTTGTCCCGTAAAGGACAAAAATGACAAACAATGGGACTCACATGGGAGACGTCGATGACAACGAGGTTCGAGCCCTTTGCATCGCTGGGCGATGTGTTGTCATGAAGCCTCTCCTTGGCGCCGGCGTGAACTCCCCGGAAGGCGCTGTCATCTTGAAGCACTTGAGCACGAACCTCGGCTTCAACGCGAGCGGCTTCGGCATTGTTGAGGTCTGCGTTGGTAGCCATCGTGTGACGTGCCTCAACGGGCGCGGTCTGCCCATGCTCGCGCAAGAAGTCGTCAACTTCCTTTCCGTTGCGGCCAGAACCCGGAGAAAGCTGCCGAAGGAGTAGTTTGCATCTCATCCAAGTCGTCGAGCATATTCTTCAAGCTCTCGCGCTCGACTGGGGAGAAGTGCCACTGGACCGCCATGTCCGTGATGTACGACCTGACCTTCTTGAAGTCATCCAAGTACCTCTGGACCTTCACCGCGCCGGGCTTCGTTTTGTCGCAAAGAGTGTACAAAAGGGGCCGGCCCGCACGAATCTCGGGCGTCCCAGTTGGCGCGCTCTTCAAGATTTGCACGGGCTCAGAAAGCTTTGTGTTGGACCACAAGGCGGTGCGCAACGAGCCGCCGGACGCGGCGGCGTCGTCACAATTGAACTCGAATTTGTGCGGCTTGCTGATGTCCTGAATGTGGTCTTGGAAAGGGGGCCTTAACCACTCAGAGAAGTCGAGGGAGAATGAGAGCTCAGCAATCTCCGGAGTGGGCGAGAATGCCTTCGCCACCAAGTCAAGAAAGGCCTCGATTGTGTAGGCAGAGCTGCGAGATAGCGCAAGACTGATGCGGCTGAAGATCTGGTCAACCCGTTCGTGAGTGTGCCCGACAGGCATGACGACCAAATGAATGACGTCGCAGATGCCGATAGACACAAGCCAATTGCAGAGGGCCGCCACGTTCCTATTCTTGTTCTCCCTGACGGTGTTGTCCATCTGGATTCTGATGTACGGAATCTTTCTACCACGGCGTTGAATTTCCTGCATCGCAGATCAAATTTCATCAGTCCATGGCTACCGGACAACCACGGCGAATCTATCGGGAGGCTAACGAGCTCACCTTCATGATCGTGATCCATATTAGAGTGCACGTCGTGGACGAATCGTGGGGGATGGTGTTGGTGTAGTAGTAGATGTCGTCCGGGCGGTATCCGTCGTACTTCACACAGGTGAGGTGGTACTTGAGGAGCATGTCGGGCTTCACCGTCTTGGGGATGCGAACCTAGTGAGGAGGCAGGGTCTTCGCGGAGTCCATGCTATCAATTTCGAAGAAGAAGAAGTTTCCATGGCCAAAGCGCGACTAGAAGACGGCGTTGTTCAAATCCCTTCGTTCCTGGCGCACTCTCTCGAGGTGTACCTTCTGTTCAGCTCTGACCTGACGCCTCACAAGCTGCTGATGTTGACGGTGCACTTGACGTTCCTCTGGCGTCATGTCCATTGTGCAAATCTCGCGAGCTTGGTCTCTGAGTGCTTTGCCCGCCGCGCAAATGGGACAGTGGCTGAACCGCTTCACCTTTGGCGTGGTGACATCCGGGAAGTCTTCCTCCCAAGTCCGGCGGAAAGTGTCGAACGATGCGAGCTTCACTTCGCTCTCGGTAGCCAAATCTATAAAGCGGCAGGGGCAGAATAGGTCGGTATACAAATAAGGTCTCATAATGTGAGACAGAAAAGTTCGGTCTAAAGTGGGTCGAAATAATTATACCGATAGTGGGTGAATGTTTATGTAATCAGCAGGACGAAACGGTATGTCATCAGTGTGACGAAACGGCATGTCATCAGTGGGACAAAACCGTCTCTCACCAGTGGGACAAAACGTCCTGTCTGCAGTGGGACGATATCGGCCAATTATGTGGGACAAATGGTTTTGTGGTCGGTGGGACGAAACGGTATGCCATAAGCGGTACGAAACGTTATGTCATCAGTGGGACGAAATCGGTCCGGCATCAGTGGGACTAAACGTTCGGGCGGTAGCGGGACGAAACGGTTTGTCATCAGAGGGACGAAACGGTTTGTCATCAGCGGGACAAAACGGTCTGTCATGAGTGGGACGAAACGGTATGTCATCAGCGGGACGAAACGGTCTGTAATTAGCGGAACAAAACGGTCTGTCATCAGCGGGACGAAACGGTCTGTCATCAGCGGGACAAAACAGTCTGTCATCAGTGGGACAAAATGGGCCTCACCACGGAGAATGGCGTTGTCGTCCTCGGCCCACGACTTGTAATAGCAGTAGACGCAAATCTTGGGCATCCAGGGAGGTAGGTGCTTCTTGAAGGTCTCGTTGTTGCCGTCGTGAAAAGGCATGATCTCGACGTGACCGAGGTCATCTGAGAAGAAGTGCTCGAGAAACATGCGCACATGCTCCCTCGGTCCGGTTTGTTTGCTCTCGTATTGCTTGCGCTGCCTGACGTACGTGGGTTCATTATCCACCACCGACCGCTGGATCACGAGACGTCTGCGTTTCGATACATGATGCAAGGCCTCCCACGCACGCTTACACGTGTAGATGGGGCCTCGATGATCGAATGAGCGCAAGTAGCCACCGTGATCAAACATGTAATCGAACTTGTCGGATGCCGACTTGTAGCCACCCCTGAGAACCTGAGCGAGCTTGTCAAAGGAACGGTTCTGATTGCCAGAGTATACGGTCAACGCACGGTCCAACGCGGCATCAACGAGGGCCTCTCCGCACTGTGTGTATAGCTTGTGCACGCACTTCCGCGAACAGCATGGCGACTGCTCGCTAGCCTCCTTGGCGAGCATGAGGCGGATACAATCGTGAGAGGTGCGCTTGCTGATCAGAGACGAGACATTGCCATTATCGCTTTCGGCGACCTCATCGGAGCCCTTGCCCCATGTGTACTTCCTTTTATCAACCTCTTTACGATCACTCGCACGCGCGTCGCAATCACATACACTAGTGCCCGCTGCGGCACGAACACGGCGGTATTGTAACTGTAGTGTCCGACGCGCCGGATTCTGGAGAAGAGGCCATGCTTTCGACCGCCGCCATGCTGCAGCGTGGGGCGAGTGGGGGGGGGGGGGGGAGGGTGAAGGACTGTGATATGTGGTGAGGAAGAGTGACGGCCGATGATCGTTCTCGGACGGGCCGTTGACCGGGCGCATAATATCCAGCTACGGGTCAAAATAATTGAACCTGACGACTCAAATACCGGAGCGGTACTGAGCCAAAATACAGAATGCCGTACAAGTGAGTTTGTAAATCGTACTACAGGAAATATTTAGGAAATATTTTCTTGGTAATATTTCTTGTTATTTCGTGTTTCTTTCGTATGTCGGTAATAGTTCTATACTAGTAAGTACACCCAAATCCAATCCAAGGAATGTATCATCCCATGAAGGAATATTGTTGCCACGCCACTGTACTCTCGTACCATTATGACTCTCGAGTAGGGAATATTTTATGTTCCAGTAATAGTAATATATAGTCGCAGTAGTTTGCCCTGTATATTCGTCGCGGTGCAAAATACATGCATGAACCTGATGACGACGACGAGGTGCACTATAGTGTGCGCACGCGCGCCGTTGGTCCAACAGGGGTCAGAGCGGCGGCAGACAGAGTCATTCCACGTCATTTCCACCTCTCCCTCACCGCTTCCTACCAAGAAACCCGCTCATCTACCGCGTCAACCTACCTACCGCCACAATGGCGCCGAAGAAGAACGAGCCTGCCAAGGACAAGGAAGACAAGGACGACGCCACCCCATGTGAGTTGCGCGCGCGTACAGTAGCTGCCTGCCTGCTCGACACGTGATGCGGCCAGATCTAGCGAGTTCGGTTAGGGTTCCCTGTAGAAGCGGTGTAATCTAGGACCGCTCGAGGTGTAGGCAGACGAGTGGGAATAGAAACCCAAACGAGACGAGCGGCATCAGGGTCTTGCACGGTAGTATTACGTCCCGTCGAGGCAGTTGCGGCAAGATCAGTAAGGATGTTAATTGGTGGTGGGAGGGGGGTGGGGGTGGAGAGCGGCCAGGTGGACCCTGTGCCTGTACTCCGCCGTGTTAGTGTGAAGCGCAGTAGTTAAAGGCATAACATTATTAAACCGCAGTACATAATGTATTGGAAATAGTTCTGTCATCAGTGTGACGAAACGGTTTGTCATCAGCGGGACGAAACGGTATGTCATCAGCGGAACGAAACGGTCTGTCATCAGTGGGACGAAACGGTTTGTCATCAGTGGGACGAAACGGTCTGTCATCAGTGGGACGAAACGGTCTGTCATTAGTGGGACGAAACGGTCTGTCACCAGAGGGACGAAACGGTATGTCATCAGTGGGGCGAAACGGTCCGTCTTCAATGGGACGAAACGGTCTGTCCTCAATGGGACGAAACGGTCTGTCATCAGTGGGACGAAACGGTCTGTCATCAGCGGGACGAAACGGTCTGTCATCAGTGGGACGAAACGGTGTGTCAGCAGTGGGACGAGTCGGTCTGACAGAATATGATATTTGTAGGTCGAAGGTCCAAGCGGACATCAAAACCTACCGAGAAAGCAAAAGAATTCGATGCGCTCGGAGCACGAGTCGGGAGAAAACACAAGGCGTCATCTTCTGTGCCCGAGCAGCCGGCGGCGAAGAAGAGCCGTGCAGCCTCAGCTTCTGCAGCTAGAGCGGGCGCTGAGGCATCAGGTAACCCCTGGAAACCGAGCCTTTTAGGAGGTAGAGTGCCGGTTTATGGCACGCACTCGCAAGGAGAAAGATCGGCCGCCGCTCTTTTGAGGGCCCAAATTATGAGCGGCCAAGTCCTCTCAGATGCTCAAATGCGGATAGCGCGAAGGCTAATCGATTACGAAAAGCTCATGCAAGCTTACTATCAATCAGGTCCTTGCCTCTAAAATCATATGATTTTGTGAGTGCACTGTGTCATATTGACATTGTCTGAAATCATGAGTGTTAACAGGTTCGAAAGGACGCGCACATGAGCCAGTAGCGACTCAAGTTTCAAAGGAATCCAAGGGAAAAGAAAAGGTTTCAGAGACGATTGTGACTCCAGGTAATTGTGACTAAAAGTATCAAACCCTGCCTTCCCAATCCCTTCGATTAATTTCTCGATATTGAGTTATCTGACGTTCCAACAGGTCGTCAATTGGCGCAGGCAACCGCGTGGGAAGCAGCCGGTAAATCGGGATCCCCAGGTAAGAAAATCACGATTGGCTTTGATGGTGTATGGCGATACCGTTCAGTAGTTAATCGTGACGCCCACTGCAGGTGTGTTGAGTACTCTCTACTCATTCTTTACAGGTTCCCCGAATCAAGGCTCTTCTTTGTCTAAAAGGCCGCCTCAAGTACCGGAAACAGAGCCGGAGCCTGAGCTCGAGCCGGAGCCCGAGCCCGAGCCCGAGCCAGAGCCGGAGCCTGAAATAGAGCCCACTGTGCCGGAGCCCGAGCCCGAGCCGGAGCCTGAAACAGAGCCCACTGAGCCCGAGCCCGAGCCTCAGCATGAGCCTGAAACTGAGCCCACTTAGCTGGAGCCAGAGCCGGAGCATGAACCGGAGCCTCAGCCCGAGCCGGAGCCCGAGCCTGAGCATGAGCCCACTCGGCTTGAGCCGGAGCCGGAGCCTGAACCCAAGCCGGAGCCCGAGCTCGAGACTCCAGCGCCGACTACCGGGCAAGCGTCCGGTTCTGGAGCCTCTGGTTCTCGAGCATCTCTTGCCGAGGCTCCGAGAAGAAGGGCTCCTGATGCCACGACTGCCGAAGTCGTCTTTGAGAGGTTGCTGCTCCACGCGATCTAGCCGCCACTCTCCTCCCAGCCGCGGTTCCAGTCTTACTACGCATGAACTTTGGTCGAGCGCAATGTGCTGGCGCAGGCGCTGAGAGGTTTCGTGTCTGGTCAGATTGACATCGATGACTTGGCCAACATTGACAGGGATTTTCAGAACGCGCTTCCATACGTCGATACGTTCGCCGTCCCGCCGGCCTTGAATGGCTTCCACCACACCGGTGCCGTCGACTGGATCACTTACCGCCACCTCAAAGTCGAGATTGCTGATCCAGCGGTGAAGACATCTCACGGTGGCGACATCAACACGTTATACGCCGACAGAGTCAACCTCGTCATCGACAAGGATACGGGGCTGCCTCACATTTTCAGCTTCCCATCCGATAAGTTCGTCGCACCGCCGCCAGAATTTGAATTCCGTTCCCCAAAGTTGCAAGACTGCAATATGGTGGCGCAAAGCTACAAGGTAAAAGCCTATCGCGACCTCTTGTACCTATCCGGATCAATTATGTGGACAAATCGAAATCAATACACAATGCAACTTACTGACATCCCTTTATTTATTTTGCATTTGTTATTCAGAGGAATCCTTCCCTATCCGCCGAGAATTTCTCGGTGTCCTTTCCAGTAGTCCAGTAGAACCGCAATTGTTTCTCCAAAGAGTACGAGCCCCTCGCTCTGACCATGGCCAACTTCAAGGAGCTAGTCGCAGCATTCGAAGGCGGGGAGAAGCCGAGGTTGGCGGATTCAAGTTCCTACAAGCCAGAGATCGACGTCATCATCCAGTTTCTAGGCTCTCAGGGCGCGCTTCAAGCCAACATCGACGGCAGCCACAGACGGGAGGCGAAGCGCATGGTAAAAGAAAACTATCCGGAAATCTACAAAGCCAACAAAGGCATCCACTTGACGGCGGACAAGATGTACATCGGCCTCTCGCCGGAAGTCTGCCGCTACATGTCTATGAAGCTCAACGAGGCGGGTCACACCATTGTGGGAGACACGTCCATGCACAAACTCCTGGTGAGCGACCCATTCTCCCAAATTATTATTAAGCTGACCGTGGGACCAAATAGGCGTAAAGTGTGACAAAAGTCGTTCTTTCGTCAGCGGGTTAAAATTATGTCGGTCAGTGGGACGAAACGGTTTGTCACCAGTGGGACGAAACGGTCTGTCATCAGCGGGACGAAACGGTCTGTCATCAGCGGGACGAAACGGTCTGTCATCAACGGGACGAAACGGTATGTCATCAGCGGGACGAAACGGTCGGTCATCAGCGGGACGAAACGATATGTCATCAGCGGAACGAAACGGTCTGTCATCAGTGGGACGAAACGGTATGTCATCAGCGGGACGAATTAGTTTGTCATCAGCGGGACGAAACGGTATGTCATCAGAAGTACAATCAGTCAGAATTTTGAAATCGGTGCAATTGTTTCTGCAGCACCTTCGCAGATGTTTCGAGAGCCGGTATGCAGATCAGGCTGCAACTCGCCCCGGCTTTAGGGCACTTCCGCAAATTAGAGTCGTGAAGGAGTTCCAGAAGTCTAAAGTTCTTCATGTTGAACTAGAGAAGATCGGCATTAAAGATGAGAAGAGCAGCGAGTTCTCAAACTTGATTGACCTCTGCTCGCGCCAACAACGGTAAGCTGCGTACATGATGAAAATTTATCTTGTTGTTACTGCTGCTAGATTCTGACAAATGATTTGCGCAGTGTTTTTGAACCCCTTGAGCAGATTTTTGAAGCCTCCCGGCATGTGGACCTCGGGGTTCGAGGATGGGACGAAGCCAGAACCAAACTCGGAGACATATTTGTGTACTACCGGTAAGAACTCGATAGACTAGAGCGTCTCAATTATGGCAGGCAACTCACCCCGAAGGAAGTGAGGAAGGTTTACGAAGCAATTCGGAAGCCTATCAATGCAATCCTCGATGACAAGAAGTATGGCTTCGGCAAGGACAGAGCTCACTTCCGAGTCGCCCTCATGGATGTAAGTTGTGACCTAACCCAGTGTCTATTATTAATCACATGGAATACTATCATTCCTTTCTCCGTACTGAAGTTAGTTTTTCGACCCAGGATGTTGGCTTTGGACCCTATGCGCCCTAGCTAGACGAGCCGGCTCTTGCCAAGCAGAGCGACAGCGCGGATCTTCCTGTGGGCCAAATATACTTGGTGGTTGGGCTGCTTATCCAAGGCGAGCACAATGTGACCCCGAGCCTTTACGAGTTGGTGGATGACATAAAGCATGCCGGCGACAATGACCCCATGGCTGTTACGCACACCAACGCGGGGTGGCTCGCGATGATTGAGACCTGGAGGTTTCGCGATCTCTTACGTCGAGCAAGCATCAAGGTCATGAATGCCATTGCCACGGCCAAGCAAGGGCATAGAGGCAATCCGACTGCTGACGCCAGACTAACCGGTCAGAAACTGGGGGAAATATCTATCGGACCACATCATCGAATGGGATATGGAAGACGAAGTGTCGGACCAGCAAGCGGCCGCTCGCCTTGACGCCATCACCAAGTTCTGAGCCAAGGTTGATGACCTCGGCCCAACAGGCCTCCCCAGAAAGTTCCAGGATTTGTTCAAAGGTGCTCATCGCTCCGGTCCTTTGATGGTCTTGCTGACCCCTCCTGCCAGATGGGGGGACATGACATCCGCCGATTGTCTCACACCACTACCGGTTCGAGAGCATATCGCGGCCACCAACACCAACATCAAGAGTGAGGCGTATCGCATCAAGAATCAGATGCCGGACTTGGTGATCTCCTTCTTCACAGCGTTTGCTCTTTTGGCATGTGCTCCGGAGCTTATCGCGGTTTCCGCTCCGAATGTTTCTAATGAGCTATATATGGATATCGATGAAGGTAACTAAGATCTTGTGCAACCACAAATGCTCCTCTGAATTTTCATTGGGAGCTATTAACCCGAATCTGTTTTCTAATACGCACAGGCCGAGGAACTTCCGGTGATGCCCAAGGGCGAAGAGGTCGACAAGGATGATAAGGTCTGGTTGAACACGGAGCTTTGCAAGACTTGCATTGTGGAGGGGGACTTCAAGGCTCCCGCGACAAAGCAAGCCGTCGCGGACGCAATGTCGGCAGTTCGTGCCAGAATTGGCCACTGTCTACATTGCCGACGCGCTTTTCGGAGCTGGTTCGCACACCTGGGACTCGAAGGATGCTGCGTGGGGCACGGACGACTTCAACGACGTGTTTGCTTTCGCTAGGCAAGCAAGATACCCCGCACAACCCGGGTGCGTAGATGGCTGTGCTTTCATTCACCTGATTTCCGATTTTCCCCGCGCAGGCAGTTGAATATCCTGACTGGATCTTCTGACGTCCACACTGCTCTTGATGGGTGCCATTTCTTCATTCACCTCTCGGACCAGCAACTTGGATCCGCAATCACAGCCGTACAAAAACAAGCTGAGGACCTCATCTATCACGTCCTGACTTGGGCCAAGGATTGCGGGATGAAGATGGGGAGTTCTCTGCGTCACGACGCGGAATACTACCTCTACGTCAGGAAGCCCCCGCCAAGCATTATAGATGACAACATCCGTTTCGATGATCCCCGAAGGTGAGATTTGTGTAAAGTAGCCGGCTTGTATTTATCATCACTCCCTGAGTCGGTTGTGCCTTTCCAGGTTCTCTACATACATCATGCTGGGTCACTTCAAAGACACCGCGAAATTGAAGGACGAGAACAGACAGACGGTGAGCAAGTACCAAAAGCCTATCGCTCTTTTCGCCAAGCACCTAAAGATGGCGGCAACAGACGGGACAACAATCGTCGACGTCACAGCCGGAACCGGGACAACCGCGGTGCATGAGGGGTGCAACCCGGGTGAGTGACTTAATGGGATCAACATAAAAAAATAACGCCTTGTGCAGTTTGCCACGCCTTGTCCAGGTCGCTGCCGCCTTTTCCGTGTTGTGGCACCATATGCATCCGAGCTACTCGTTCACACACAGGAACTTGAAGACGATCCTCATTGACAACCAGAAGACGCAAATCGTTGGGATGAAGTCCAGGATGACCTCATGGTTTAAAGAGAAGCCATGGGACGAGACTCAAAGACTGCGTCCATATGACTTCGAGAAGTGGCCGGGTCTACCCCTTCCAATGACCGAGGGAGAGGAGCGGGCAGAGCGTGCAGCGGCGGAGAAGAGGAGGCAAGAGGCGGCAGAGCGCCGAGGGGAATATGTGATCGAAGATGATGATATGTAGTACAATTCCGCAAAATTAGCCGCTCAAATGTTTTGTCCCGGCTTTGATAGAGTTTCAGCCCCAGACGACACAAACTACTTGTAGCCATTGCGGCCCCCGCACCTTTTTTTTTGTCCCAGTTTGGACGGAGTTTCAGCCCCCGATGGCGCAAACTTCTTGTAACCATCCCGTTTCCTTCACTCTTTTGATTTGTCCCTATTTGGACGGAATTGGTGTCCCCGACTTGGCACAAAATGAACCAACCGGCATTCATATATCAGCTTTCAATCCAACCGCTGCCCCCAAACCCTAATTTAGACCTAACCAAAATGCACCGCGTGCCTCGGTGCAAAGTAGGTTGCATTACTACTACTAGCGGAGGACTGCGCGTCACCATCACATCTCATTTTACGGCCACTCCCCCGGGAGTTTGTACTGGTGAGGCCGCCTTTGCTGCTCAGCAATCGCTTCCTATCGGTGGTATGAGTACAGCCAATACCATTACTACATGCGCTTTTGTAGCTCTCAAGATACCGTCGCCCCGCGAATTCGTGGCACCCCCTTCATCAGCGGCAACTCCTTCCCTACTAAAACCGCAGTCAGGCGGTACTACTACAGCTCCGCTCTCGGGTATAGGCACGGGCGCTGCCTCTGGTGATGAACCAACGACCATGGTGGTCCAACGCCACCTCAGCCGTGCAATTCGCTTGCGTAACTTCGTGGCCCTCGCTTTTGGCTTCAAGCGTACCGATGCCGCGGCCTCGCGACTTGATACCATGCGCTTGTACAACGCGTGCGGGCGGGGCTCCCTATCGCTTCTCCAGTCGGATCACGAGCCAGCCCGCAAGCTTCCCCATGCTGCTTATTCGCGGGTGATGGGCCTTCGCCCGCGCGGGGCTCCGCGCTCGTCACATGCCATGGCCCATCGTGTGGTATTGACCCCTTATGGCTTCGCTCTACAGATGGCTCGAACCGGAACTAACGCAACGGATTTCGTCGTGGATCATCTGCCCACGTGCCCCGTCGCGAACCACAAGCACCGCATGCATGCCGCTTTCAAATATCTGTGGGCTTCCATGGCGACTGAAGCGGGGGCGGTGTTCGACTGGGACCGCTCGGGAGTCGGCGACTTGACCCTTGAGACGAGTGGGCTGCTGCGCCCAACCGACTGCTCGCGGCGGTAGGATTTGATGCTGGCGGGGTGCGTGGGGGGGGGGGGGGGGGGCGTGCGGTTGCATGATCGATTTCGCGTATGCGTCGTTTCCTCCACGACCCCCACTTGGGGCAACGACCCCCGATGGTGCGTCCCGGAGGTCGCGGCGACCGAGGCGGAGCACAACAAGCTTGCGGTGGACCGGGCGTCTTCCGCCCCGGTTCACCGCTACTACCCTTTTGTAGTTGAGGACTACCACGGCCGCCTCGGAAAATCCGCTTTGACGGTGGTCTACATCTTCGCGGTGTTGCTTGTTGTGCGCAACTTTCCTGGCGATCTATCTGCCCCGACTTCATGCTTCCTTCGTGGTCAGTCCGTCCATGCTCTTCGGAACTTTGTCGCCATCCAGCCCGTTGAGTTCCGCCATCACTTTTCGTGCACGCGGCGGATGTTATTGCAGCGAGTCTATGCTTGCGTGCACAGTACCTTGGGCGGCATTCTCTCTGCCGGAGTGTAGACGGCCAAGTCCGATGCGTCTGCCCGTGCTCATTCCGCACCCTCTTCTGGTGTTGCTTCCACCGCGCAATATGCTGCTTCTATTGCTGTAGTAGACGTTTCCTATTGCCTTTTCGGGTGATTTCCTTATGGCCTTTTGCAGCTAGCTCATGTATCTGAAGCATATCAGCATATATATTAATGCGCTCGCGCTCTACTGATGTGAATCACAAAAAGGCCCGTAACAGATTTAAAACCGCTAAAAGCGGTAGCACTAACGAATCCACACAGCAAACCGCCTGAAAGCGGTCCGCATCGATCCCGCCGCCGCACGAGCATGATCGGGGTGGGATTGACGCGCGCGCTCTAGTAGTGGTACCCGTACCTGCACTGTACTCGTACTGCTGATTGGCTGGCGAATGGCCTATCCGCTACGGTCGCGGGTATAGAGATACGAGTACAAGTAGTGCAGGTAATGCTACGAGTAGTACAGGTACAGGCGGACGATAGGACGATGAGCGGCGCGCGCTGCTATCCGACGGGCGTACGACACTCCTTGCGGACGAGTAGTTATTAGCCCGCGGCAGCGCCAGTTACCCCTCTGCAACAAGCGCTTACCCAGCGGGAGGAGGGGGCCATCAGCCGTGCTCGCTTCTTTGTCTGCGCCGCAGACGAGGATATTGCGAAGTTGCTCCCGGCCGGTGGAGGCGAGAGCTGTTCAGTCAGCTGACATCAGTAATAACCTCGCGCGCAGCCGCAACGCGATACGAGGTATTCATAGCGACAGGGGCAACATGCCGAGGCTCCTCAGCTCCATGAAGCGGTCGCTGCTCGGGAACAGGGTGACCGATGGGGGCGCGGACGACCGCAGTGGCGATGGCGTTGAGGATCAGGCGATGCTCATGAACACCCGGGGGACGATGTGGCATATGGTGGGTGCTCCTCCTGGCCTCCTTGGCGACCGCGCACTCCGCTATGCGGTGCTGCTTTTAGGAATATATGTACGCCCCTATATATGTAATATGTGGGCTTGTCTGCCAGCTCGGACGAGCAGCGCATGCGGTACGTACGCACCGCGCGTACACCTCTGGCCGCTCGCGCCCGCTGATGGACCGCACGCGCCTGCTCCCTGCGCAGGTTGCTAACGCCAAGGGTACCGGGTGCGACGACGCGCTGGCCGCCCTGAAGGAGTGGTTCCCGAACGAGGCGTGCACCAAGTACTCGCTCAAGTGGTACGACGCCGGGCAGCAGGAGCAGCACGAGTGCTCCAAGTTAATGGACGATCACCGAGACCACCTCCCGGAGTCGAGGGCGAAGGCGCTGATGAGCGATGGCGTGTTCTACATCGGGCCAGTGGTACCGTCGCGCACACACCTCTGCTTGCTGCTGTGAGTTGAACTGCTGAGCCTTGGGCCGAGACAGATACTGACATCCCCGCAAGAGAAAAGTCTGACCTCCCCGTGACGGGCTGCCTGGTGCCAACACAGGGGGACAACATCCTGCATCTCTGCTATCTGCTGAAGAAGTACAAGCTGGGGCACTACTTGGTCGAGGTGTTTGGGGCACGGCTGGTTAATATGCCATACCAGCTTCGCAGAAAGGAGGATGACGTTCCCACCATCTATGCCGGCGAGGTGGTGCTGCACATTGCCATCGTGAACAAGGAGATCGAGGAGGTCGAGTTCCTGCTGAAGCACGGCGCGCACGTGGACATCCGCGCCTGGGGCCCTTTCTTCGCGCAGGGCTCGGCATGCTACTACGGGGAGTACCCACTGTCCTTCGCAGTGTGCATGGAGACACCGGACATCATCAAGCTCCTCATCGAGAAAGGTGCAGACGTGGATGCGCAAGACTCATACGGCAACACCGCCCTCCACCTCGCGGTGCTAAAGTCACTGCCGGGGATGTACGAGCTGCTGGCGGACAAGTACAAGGCATGCCAGGACATCACCAACGCGGAGGGCCTGACCCCTCTCACACTTGCGGCCAAGCAGAACAACGTCGAGATGTTTCAGCGCATCATGGACTACCAGAGGACCATCGTCTGGGCGTACGGCCCCGTCACATGCTACCACATCCCGCTGGAGGATGTGGACACCGTGCAGAACAGGGTGCGCTGCGCAGCCTACCCCCATGATGTATGCCGGCTGCACCTGCCACTTCCTGCATAAATCCCAATGCCCGGTTCAACAGATGATTGCGGGAATGCATACACACATTGACACAAATGCCGCTGGTTTGTGCAGGATGAGGAGGGCAACATCACACAGCGCACCATCCCCGCGCTCAAAATCATCGCCGATCTCGGCAACGCCCAGTTGCTGGAGACGGGCTTCATCAACAAAATCCTGCAGAAGAAGTGGGACGATTTCTCCAAGTGGATCTTCTACGCACAGATGCTGTGGTACGCCATCCTGATGGTGGCCGTGTCCATCCTGGTGGCGCTCAAGCGTGACGCGGCTGATGGCGGGCTCACCCTCTTTGACCGGACCAAGATTGGCTGCTGGTTTGTGGAGCTCGGCCTTGGGAGTGAGCTGGATGAGGCCACCTGCGCGTCAGTGGGCGCCACAAAGGTGGAGCGCACGCTGGACAAGGACCCCGTGATATTGCTCATGGAGTACCTTGTCCTGGGGCTGGTGCTTGGCACCGCCCTGCTGGAGCTGTACGATGGAGCCCAGTGGCTGCGGGCCTTCATGGCGCAGACGCAGTGGCTGCGCTCGCTCAAGAACAAAGTGTGCGCCAGGAAGCCCAAGCTTGTGGCCATTGATTCGCCCACGCTCGCCAGTGGATCAAGACTCTCGGTGGAGAAGGGTCCGCAGATGGACAATGACACCGCGGCCCCAGGGGACTGGCTTGCATTCGGCAAGACCGTGGTGCGGACCGTGTTTCATGAGCTCAAGAGCCAGGCCAACCCCATCTCCTTCTTCCTATACGCCTTCATCGTCATCATGCTGTTCCACTTTTCGGTGTGGCGCGAGCGCCAGGTGGACCCAGCCTACGAGCCCTGGACGGAGTACACCCAGGATGTGGAGCTCGCGCTCGGGGTTGTCTGCGGCTGGGTCTACGTCCTCTACTTCACCTCCGGATTCAGGTCCACTGGGCCGCTGGTGGTGCGCCCTTGTCGTCACGCACGTTGCCCCTCTCCTGCCTTTCTCTGGCCTGAGCAGCCCTGCGCAAAGCCCTCGCTGATCGGCTCCTTGCGCAGGTGATGATGCTCAAGATGATCTACCGCGACGTGCTAAAGTTCATGGCGATCTACCTCTTCATCGCCATCGCCTTTGCCCAGGCGCTCTACCTCCTTGCGCATGACGAGGTGCGGCCCTGGCATGCTCTCTTTCCCTGCATGTTCAGAGCCCGGCATCAGCCCCAACGCACTTGAACCGCGGGTCCTCCTCGCGTTCTTCCGTATGTGCCTGCGCTGACCGAGTCCCCCGGCCTGCGCCGCAGACGATCGAGGAGCACACCGGCATGGTCAACTGCAACTTCTGCAGCGTGGGCGACAGCCTGCTCACGCTCTTCCGCTTCACGCTGGGCGACATCAACTACGACTACTTCACGCACGAGAGCGCCTCCCGCATGATGAATTTTGTGTTCATCACCTGGGGCATCGTCTCCAACATCCTGATGCTCAACCTGCTGATCGCGCTGATGAACAGCACGTACACTGCAGTGGACGAGGAGGGCGAGCAGATCTGGTGCCGGCGCTGGTCGCGCATCGTGCTGCTCATGGAGCGGCGCCTGCCGTTTTTCCTGCAGGACAAGAAGCGGCTGGGCACGGAGGTGGTGAAGGATGGCGTCAAGAAGTACATGGAGGTCTTCCAGCATGACAGCAGCTCGGAGCCAATTAACGGGGAGCTGAATGAGTCATTGGAGGCCAAGCTGAAGCGCGTCGAGGAGCAGGGGCAGTGGATCCAGGAGTGCCTCAAGAAGGTGCACAACCTGCAGCCCGAGGAAGAGAAGATCACAAACAAAGAGAAGGAGGAACAGGAGAATGCACGCAAGAACATGTTTTCTATGGCGGTTGCCCACACCATTGAGCAGCGCCAGCAGGCCAAGAGGGCAGAGCGGAGCCCTGAGACGGCAGCCGGCGCGGTGGCCCAGGCCATGCCCAGTAGGTTCCATCAATAAGCCCAACAGCGAAAGGCTTTGTCCTCCCGGCCACAGAACACACGCCGGAAGTGAGTTGGCCGGTGGAAACCCGGTGCAACCTGATGGCCTTGCCCGTCCCAGTAGTAATATTAAATCGATCACACATCACCTACATGTGTGTCCATGTGCACACATGCCGAGCCCCATCTTCCCCCAATGAGGCGTGGCTGTGATGCCTCTGATCCCCGTCAGCATAGCCATTGCTCTGCACGCGGCTTGGCTCCCCCCTTCCCCCGGTTATCGCACCTGGTTCCGCTAATTATTACATTTGCAGTCATTAGTCCGCTGAAAAAGTCAACGAGCTCAGCCATGACAGAGGGCCGTTGAACCCCTCTCGAAAGTACACTGTCACGGAAGAGCGCGGTTCTCGCCATTCTTGCAATTTTCGTGTTCCTCCATGGGTTACATAGCTGCCACATGTCCCGGGCATATCAATATCACTCTCAACAAGCCGTGCAGCAGCATTCAATCAGGGTAGTTGAGATCATGATACGGTCTGCATTTTTGTGCGACACTACCTACGTGAGGCCCTACTAGCCAGAACCCCTTTGTTGCTGTTTTTCTAATTAAGGCCGTTATCATCGCATCTCGCAGTTGAATCTTTCTTAGATATAAAGTAACGCTACAGCGAATATTTGTTGGTGAGTGAGGCCGGGGTATGTGAGCGGGTTGCTCTTTTACTTGCTTTATTGTTATATTGACCTACACCATTTTGTGTTTTTTTCATGTATCATTATAATCGCTATATCCGTGGCGCACCGCGGGCGGCTGGGTTGTTGGCGTCACATTGCTCGCGATTTAAAAACGAATCGCACTAGTGCGCGACCAATACTACACATAAATTGCCGTAGTTGTGGACGAAGATGAGTTCGTCATCTGCGGATATTTGCACCCCTCCCCACAAGTCCGAGGCCCCTTTTCCGCCAGATCTGAGTCTTCTGATAGATGGAGATGTATGTTAGAAGGTTTGTGACCTGAAGCCCTAGTATATTGCTCATGCATGATCAGCCGTTATCACTATAGGGTTGAAACAAACACCATGACCTTAACAACTGCGCCACACGAGTGGTCATGGCGCCAGCACATGGGGCGTTTCAAGTGCCCCCACAACACCGGGGTTCGTGCCCAACACGGGCCACCGCGCATGCATAGAATACGGCACATGGCGCGGGATGGCCATGGATCTTTGAGGACATTGAATTGAAATTGAAATCATGTTAGCAGCAAAGGGGCTAGGACGTTGTTGGGCGCGGTGGCGCCATGTAGAAAGCGTGTCGATCCAATGCATGGTGTGTGATGATTGATACCATCGCAACTGCAGCGTTGCCCTTGTCGAGCACTTTCCCAAACAAAACACGCGGGCATTCATAACGTTGCAAGGATTGCTCACCAAACTCCAAAATAAATCTCATTAAATTCTACTCGGCCGAGGCAGAGCCCACACAAATTCAATTTGCACACTTCACACCTCGCCTCACCTACTCGTACCCACAGTTACCGATGCTTGCACACGAGCAACGGTGAGCAAGTAAATTTAAATTGGGCACCACGTGCTAGTCAGCCGCTCCACCGCTCAGACTGAGCTGTTTTGAGGGCATGTTATCTCGTCTAACCTCTTTGGAACCACATAGTGTAGTCACAACTCAAACTTCCGGCCGGCCTCTTTCGTTTCCAAGCCCCGCCTCTTTCCATCACGCGACCAATAGCTTGATCATTTTCTGGATAACCCCGGGTAGTCGCAAGTAGTACGAGCGACTGCCGCTAATAATCGACAGTACGGGAATCACTCATGCCGCACTCGCCCCGCCCCGTAGGCTTTTCAGTCTGCACATTACGGTAGTAATCTACCGACGGGTTTTACAAGCACCGCATGCATACCGCTTTGAAGAATCTGTGGGCATCTGTGGCAATTGATGCGGGGGCGGTGCTTGACCGGGACCCCTCGGGAGCCGGCGACTTGACCCTTGAGACGAGTGGGCTGCGCCCAGCGGACCGCTCGCGGCCGTCGGACCTGACCCTGGCGGGGTGAGGGGGGGGAGGCGTGCGATTACATGATCGACTTCATGTGCGTGTCCTCCACGACCCCCACTTGGAGCAACGACCCCCGCTGGTGCATCCCGGGAATCGCGGCGACCGAGGCGGAGCATGCTAAGTTGGCAGCGGACGGGGCGTCTTCCGCCCCAGTGCACGGTGTTCACCGGTACTACCCTTTTGTGGTTGAGGACCGCGGCCGTCTCGGGAAGTCCACTTCGGCGGTGGTCTACATCTTCGCGGTGCTGTTGGCTGTGCGCAACTTCCCTGGCGGTCCTTCCGCCCCGACCTCTTGCTTTCTTCGTGGTCAATCCGTTCAGGCACTTCGGAACTTTGTCGCTAGCCAACCTCCTGAGTTCCACCGTCACCTGTCGCGCACACGGTGGGGGCTGTTGCAGCGGGTCTCGGCTTGCATGGTACCCTGGGCGGCATTCTCTCTGCCGGTGTGCAGATGGCCAAGTCTGATGCGTGTGCTCGTGCCCACTCCGCGTCTTCTCATGTTACTGCTTCCACCCCGCAGTCGTTGTAGAGGACCTTTCTGATTGCCTTTTTTTTTGGTGATTTCCGATATCGCCTCATGCTTCTAGCGCTCATGTAAATAATAATCTACCGACTCCGCGCAATGTTACGGTCGTCTTGGCCGTCCACCTGCCGCCATCACTGAAATTATCCCGCAGGTCGCGGCGCTGATCACCCCGCCGCGCCGGTTGTGGCGGTCCGCTGGCCACGTCCGCGGTCCGCCGTTGCTGCCGCCATCTCGCCCGCCTGAGCTGTCCTCGGTAGGGGCCCCAAGGGGGATTGGAGGAGAAAGGCGGGACCCCCCCCCCCCCCCCCCCTTCCGGATGTCGTTGCTCGCCTTCGCACCGCTTGCCGCCGCAGCGCGCCTCGCCGCTATGGCCGCCCCTCCATGGTCAGACCGGGCTGGCCGCTAGTGGGCTCCTCCCGTTGCATGGCACCGACTCTCTCATGACACCCCGCTCCTGTCGCATGGCCCCTGATGAGTCGCCGCCATGCCCCGGCTCTCCGCCCCACAACGCCCTCCCCACATTTAAGGGGATGAGGCCCGTGTTCCTGTCGGCCTAACTTGAAGTTTGGCTGGTAGTGGCGGGTCCACGGATCATGCGACGACCCGGTACCCCTACGGGGGGCGAAGGCGCCGCGCGCCGCGGCGACAAGCGGCACGAAAGCGAGCACGACCGGCCTGCCGGCCACGGAGCAACGACACTCGGAGGGGGCGAACGAAGATGTCTTGGGGATTCGGTGCGCCACTGTAAGCCTGCTGCCCTGGTTCTGTACATGTGCATTGGCCTACAAGCGCTTCGCCTCCCGCAGCTACTGCCGCCTGAGGTTGTCCAAGCGAGCCTGGGGGCCGCACAGCCGGCAGGGGGCGGTGGCAGGAGGTATCAGCCGTATAAACCGTAAAGGCGTCAGGCAGCGGGGCCTGCCAGCAGCAGCTGCGCGCGTTCCTTCAAGTCAGAGTCGATTCCCTCTGCCTCTGCCCTTGGCGCTGGGGCTGCCTGAGCAGGAGCCGCCACTGTCGGGCCGGATACCACCTGCAATGGTACAGGGGGGTCAGAGCTTTGCGAGGCCGGCAGGCACAAGGGAAGGTGGGGGGGGGGGGGGGGGGGGGGGGGTTCTCTTGAAGCTCGCAGGCCCAGTGGTGCAGCATGCCTCACCTCGTTATGACCTGGTTCACGAGCTCGTCGCCCTCCTCTCCTCCTCCTCCCCCTGAACACACAATCCACACTCTCAGTCCACCCGTGCCGTGTTGTATGGTGGCGGATGCAAGGTGTTGCGCAAACGAAAGGGTGGGGGGGGGGGGGGGGGGGGGTCTGCCACAGTACCACACCTCAAACGCGTCGTCGATGGCATCCCCCATCTCCATTCGGAAGACATTTCGTTTCCGCAAGGTCTTGGCTGTAGTAGGTCTCCTAGTGCCCTACCTGGGGCTGTGATTGGGGCGTGAAACCCCAGCCGCTCAGGTGCCCTATCTGGGGTCGCCACCAGAGTATGAAACCCTATCTGAAAACCTATCTGACCAGGTAGGTCTCACGGTGTCTCGGTCGTCATGCCTCCGCGAATATGGCAGACGCTACGGCAACACCAACACATTGTATTTGGACTGTTTATATGTAGCCACCAATACTACCTGTATTGAATGACTGAATACTAAACCATGGCTAGTGAATATTGCGCATAATTTCGCGGTGGAGCGTTTCATGATTTCGTCAATGCAATAAATGAGTATTTGTGTGCGTGCTATATACAAGCGCTGTGTTTTCATACAGCATTCCACAAATTAAATCAGAAATCAGATGCGCGAGCGCGCCAAGCTATGGGAATGATGCTACAGGACATAGTGCTAAAAAGGCTAGTTCTGAGCTGTGCGGACGCGCTGCCCGGCTGGCAGGCGACCCACAAAGGCGTCCACGCGCTCGTGCATCTCCACCAGCGCCACTGCCAGTTGCTCCAGCAGGAAGAGGAAGCTGTACCAGCGCACCTTGCAGATGTGCCCCTCCCGGGTGTCAGGAAAGGTGGACAGCACCGCGGGCCCCTTCCCCTTGCTGCTCCGGGCTTCCGGTGCTGGAAATGCGCTCTCCTCTCCCTCCGCCTCTCCGTCCACCTCCTCTTGATTGGTCGTGTTGCCGCTCCAATAGTCCGACACGAAGGCCTGCGCGCAGCAGGAGTGAATGAGAGGTGGACACTGAAGCGGGTCACACACTTGGGCGAGTTTCATACCTGAATCCGTTGACGAGTCCAACACCGAATGAATTATCCGTTAATTGCGGATTCCGATGGACCGCTCCCCCCATCCCTGACACAAGCCCAAACCTCCCCCCCCCCCCCACCCTAGCAATACGCACAAGTTTCAACTTCCACGACCTGCGAAACGGAAACACTACACTGTCCAAGCTCACAACGCATACCGCACCAACCGGCACGCTTCTATCAATGCAAAAAAAGCCCTGCCGCATTGCGGTGGAGCTGGAGTAAAGGGTGGCACTCATGACGGGGAGGAAGCTACACGGTTGTGCGTGGTAGGGGTGGGGGTAGGGGTGGGGGTGAGGGTGGGGTCGGGCAGGGGGTCTTCACCTGCATCTTGCTCCTCAATGCATTCCCCATCACCCGCGTCAAGGAGGTCATCCGGAGTTTGGCAAGGCCCGGCTGGAATGGGGAGGGGCACATGTCAGACGCCGACGCCGAGTGTGGGACCCGGGGTAGCCCCACGCGCCCACTCCCCCACCGCAACCGCCACCGCCCTCTCGATCTAGCTCCCAGACGGAGCGATGGCTACCAGTGGGGCGCGAAGGTGTGGATATCATGATCCTGATGCGGTCCCAGCAGGTTTTAGGGTTTCTAGTACAAACCCTACACCCTAAATCCATACAACCCTGAAACCCACGTACTACCCAGACTCTCTCAAGTCGGCGCCAGAGAACATCGCGCTGGCGCCCCGCCAAATCGGCAACCCCTGCGGCGCCCTACCAATTCCCAACCAGGTTGGCGCCCGGCGCGTCGCTGGAACCCTCTCCAAGTGCGGCTCTTCCAAACAGCATTCGACTTGCGGGTTGGATGCGCCAACACCAATGCGTAGGGTCAAGACAACACGTAATGCGCTGTCACCACTCAACAGCAGGTACGCGGGGTTGGGACGCTGTGGATGTCGGGTTCCGAGTCATGCAACCCCGGAACATATCAATGCAGACCCGGCGGTTTTGGCGGAGAGCGAGCAAAGCTTTTAAAAACCCCGCTGCTGATAATCGGCACTCACGGGACGCGCCGCAACGAACGTTCGCACGGTTGCAGGTGTGTGTGTGTGTGTGAGAGAGAGAGAGAGAGAGAGAGGGAGAGGGAGAGGGAGAGAGAGAGGGAGAGGGAGAGGGAGAGAGAGAGAGGGAGAGAGAGTAGGAGGGGAGGGGGGCCCATCGTCCGCGCCGCACCTGGGCCCGTGGCGCCCCCTCCCTGGCGACCTCAAGCAGGTTCTGCCGCGACATGTCCCTCGCCATGCCCAGCACCTGTGCAGGATAGGCCAGGGCAGAAAGGGGGGAGGGGGGGGGTCATTGTTTAGCGCCAGGGATGGGTGGTGCGGGCATTACACTCGTCTACGGGTGCCACCGCGGTAATGACAACACTGCGGATTCGAACCTCCCCTGCTTAATTGAGGTCAAACGTAGACGAAACTGTAGCAGAATGGAATGGGTTGGTTGTACGCGCCCCGCCCGGAGGCCTGGGGTTTGCCATCACCCGACCCAATTGGGTGCCTCTAGCCCTCGCTTTACCGGAACTTTATAGGCGATTGTTCCCAAGGTTGCATGCAAGCCCAATTTGAGGCGTATAATAGGCGCTCTGATAGGTGCGCCGTCACTCATAGGAGGGCACAGGAGGCCACCGCGATAGCTCCTGCCGGCGGATCCCACGCCGGACTGCGGTGGCTGTGGGGGGCGCTGAGCTGTGCGGGCAGCATGGGCGATGACAAAACGAGCGAGCGATCGAGTGGGGAGAGGGAGGGAAGCGGGGGGGGGCTTCAGCTGCACCTCCTCTAGGCTTGTCCTGCTGTTTTCGCCCGCCTGCGTGGTTGGCTGTGAGGGCAAAGGGGAAAGTCGGCAAGCCTGGTCAGCCGCGGTCAGAGGTAACAACACATTGCAAACCACCGTGTCGGCGTGTGAACCGAAGAGAGGCCGTGTGTGTACGTGTGTGGGAGGGAGGCAGGGGAGGAGAGAATTCGCTGCCTATCCCGCTCTTGCGGCCATATGCAACATGTCATCAGCCAATACTGCCCCGCTCCGATTCCCCCCCCCCCCCCCCCCCCGGGGAGAATTCAGATCATCGTGGCAAGCATCAAAGCGTCACTTAGAACCAGTGGGTGCTGGCGCGCTTAGGAAACATTAGCTACAAGAAACCGCCTTGCCCGTTGATGCCCAGGATCAGACCAATTTATAACGAATATATCACGAAAGCGCAGGGAAGTATACAAGCCGGGCACCCCCGAAATTTCTCTCAATGTGGTTTTCTTGTAAGTGCGTCAACACCTGTAGCGTCCCTACTCTTCATCGAACCCTTTGCTCTGGCCTAAAGAGGGCTGCATGCTACTGGCTACGGCCGACCCTATGCGGGCTCCTGCAGCCGGGTCATAAGACAGCTGGCCTGCGTAGCTTGGAAGACTGGCGGCAGCAGAGTTGTGACAAAATTCAAATTTTGAAACCTGATGCCCCTGTGGAGGCAGAAGGAACCATGGTGTCAGTCTCTGGGCGGGGGATAGCGCCTCCGTACCGCAGCTGTCCCCGGGCGGCAGGCGCCTCGGCCTCGGCTCCGCCAGGCTCCACGCGCTCTCGCGCCAGAGTCTCCAGCCGCTGCAGCTTGCGCTCCAGCGTCGCCGCGGGCTGCGCACCCCGGCCCAGAGCGCTGAGTAGGTGGCGCAGCTCCTCCGCCTGCCGCTCCGACGCCAGCGCCTCGCACGCCTTGATGTCAGTGCAGAGCTCGAGCAGCGCCTCCACCTTGGTCTGCGGGGGACGGCACAGGCACGTGACCAATAAACCCCGGCTGGACACGTGAGGAGACTTGCGCGTGTGCCCAAACCCACGAATCGTAAGGCAAGGCTGGCATGTACCGGGGGGGTCTGCATTTTATTTGACGCTAGATATGTACACGAGCACAGGGATGGTAAGACCGCACTGTTATACAAGTAATCAGATGTTAGTCATGCCGCCGGCATTATTACTTGGCTACGGGTCGTACCCGTATAGCCGCGCAGTACCCGTGCAGCCGAGTCCGAGTTTACCCGTCGAACAACGACAGGTCGTACACTTACACCTTGTAGTTAATCGGCACGCAAGTATATATAAGCTGCCAGCGCTACATCAGTAGCGCTAGGTCCCTACCTACCAACGTACGCGAGTACCCGTCCTGCAGTGATCGATTGATTGCAACAACGGCGGGGTTGCAATCATGATATGCAGAATCGAATTATGATTAGGGATTAGCAACTATTAGACAATACGGCGACAGTATCATCCAAATACTTCATGTACCGCTATAGGGTTTTTTAACCCTAAACTTTTAAAACCCTAAACGGCGGATTGAAGTGGGAATACTGTACGAGTACACGGATGATGTGCCTGCGCACATCTGCGCGAGCTGACGTTGACATTACGGGCATGGGACGTTTCTATATCATGTGACCGCTGACAGCTCCGTTGGGAGCTGAAATACAGAGCCCGCAATGTAACTTTGGGTCATTGTGCTACGGGCGCCGCCGTGGTAATGAGAACAATGCGAACTATAATCTGCCCAGCCTGCCGGAGGTCAAATGCAGACGAGATTATAGTTGAATTAATAAGCGAATGTTCCTATAGGTTGAACGCCAGCCGAATGCGAGGCTTAGAGTTAGGAGTTTCATGGGTGCGCCGGCAGCCGGACATGCACATGTGTATTAATAGTCCATGTGCATGAGGGCCATGGGCTGTGTATCCCAAGTGGGAGATGGCGATACCCGCATACAGCTTCGTTGTATGTAATGCTTCCAGGGTGCGCTCGTGGGCATCACAAGACAGCCCCCCCCCCCCCCCCCCCTTCTCCCTCTTTCTCTCCATGCAAACAAACTTCCACAAGCACAAACACACATGCAAACCCACCCCTCCACAAACACAAACACCTCATATGTATCCAGAATGCGACCCGTTCCCATGTGGTCAAAACTGCTGCCTCTCAGCCCCACAGCATCATTCCCTATCAGCGTTAATGTTTCCAGCTGGGAGTGGGATTCTATTTTAATTGAGCCGAAGCGTCGGAGCTCGCCGCCGTCGTGTGCCCGGGACCTAACTCGAGCGAAGGCTTTAGTGTGGCATTGTGGCTGCACGCACTAAGGAGCCTTCTTGCCGTACATCGACAAACCTGGGGCGCAAAACACGGCAGGTTCATGTGTGTGCTGGTGCGGGTAGGGGGGGGGGGGGGGGGTTTAGGGTTGCGCGCCTGCGTGTCCTGCGGAATGAGCTTCCCCGGCTCGGGGAACACCGCCACCATGTCCTGCGTGCCGCCCAGGGCGCATCCGTCAGCGGCGCGCATGGCGGCAGCAGCGCTGGAGTTGCTGGCAGCCTGAGGCGTGTGCCTGTCCGGCAAGTCGACAGGTACAGCCACCGGAAGCCACTGAAGGATCGCTGTCAGCATGGGTGCTGCTTCTCAATATGACGGAGAGGGGGAGGGGGGCTCTCGCCTGAAGCACGGCGGCGGAGTGGTCTTGCAGCGTGGTGAGCATGTGGGTCGGGTAGCGCTGCGCCACCGCGCGCATCATCTGCTCGTCGAAGCCCTCCTGGAAGGCGCGCTGCATGGACCAGTACACGCGCGTCACCTGTCGTGCCCACCGGCATCGCCACATGAGGCTCAGGAGAACATCCCCGTCGTGTACAATATTGTTGGGGCTTTACAATGGGGCTATGTATATTACTATAACATGATAGCTTGGGGGGGGCATCAATTTACACATATGTGATATATGAAATATTACAAAATGTATACATCTTAATGAAACATGCGATGTTATATTCACATGTAATATGAAATTATATGATACATAATATACACATCTCATCTAAGAGCCCGCCCGGAATGCAAGCCTCAAACTGGGGTTGCATGGGATCTACAGGAGCATTCGCCATATGTCCGGCATACTTCCATACATATCTGACATCTGGCAGTTAGGCCGAACTCTTATCGTTACCGCGCCGGCACCTGTGTGCAATCAAGACACGAGTGTCTCGGCCCAAGGCTATAGGGTGGCGGAGGAGGCTGTGCCCCTGCTGCATTGGGGACATGCCAAACATCGTCCCACATGTCGCACCTTACGGATGGACGCCGCGAGGGCTTTCAGCTCTGCCGTTGGCACCCGCCACCCCAGCTGCGCCCAGCGGAAGCTCAGCCCCGGCAGAAAGATGGGCCACCCTGGCACGGAGAGCACGGCGACACAGGGGATGGAGGAGGAAATGAGGGGGGGGGGGGGGGGGGCGGAGGAGGGGGACGCCCGCATGTCAGCTGAGGCCACAAAGGTTCAGCCGGTCATTTGCTGCAATGTCGTGCAGCGCCAGGTTTAGCCGTCTGTTGGCACTGCGCTTCTCCGGGTCATGCCTAGAGTCGGCATCTGCCCTGCGGAGGTGGGGTAGAAGGCGGGCTCGGTACCACGCAGGCTACCGACATAGATCTCGGCAGGGCTCTCGGCTGCGCTGGCCTCCGCCTTGGCCAGGCTGGCCAGGATGCTGTCAATCACTAGCTCCTGCCGCCGCTCCATCTCCTCCATGTCCTCCAGTGTGTTCTGCCCACCCAAGCAAGCCCCATACGTTATACTTGGCCTCATACATCGCCGTGCCGCCGCCGGCACCGAATGGCACAATCTCGGACCGCCTCGTTAGTTGCGCAGCAGTCGCTGCTGATAGTAGCGCAGGGGCGGGGCTACTGGCGGCGGAGCGCCTCACCAGCGGCAGCTGCCCCATCCCCTGGAAGGCGCCCTTCTGGAGCGTCATCAGGCGCGTCAGCAGCGAGGCGCGCCGCGCGCTGAGCTCTGCCGTCTGCTCCGCACCGACGCCGCTGTCATCCCCCGGCACCGCCTCCGCTTTGTCCGTCTTGTCCTGCACACAGACAGCCATCCCCGCCCCACCATCAACTCCATTCCCAGTAGATAGCATTCCCAGCAACTCCAGCCAAGAGCCCGCCACAACACGAGGCGGCACAAGTGGTGTCACGGGGAAAGCAGCGCCCGACAGCCTCGACCATATGCTTGCAGGAGTACCTTTTAGGGCTATGCCCGTAATCGCTACGTACAGGTGCCGACGCACCTATAAGACCCCTTATCATAAGCCTCAAATTGGACCTGCGTGCAACCTATAATATCCGGTGGTAAAGTTCCGCTATAGTATCGCCTGCATTTGAGATCTAACAGATTTAGTCGGCACCCGAAATGCCACAGCGGTACACAGCGGCACCACCGCCGCTAACATGGGTGTGCCGCGCTCGGCCAGCTCGTTGTGCGCTTGGTGCAGTCAGCGATCATTCCGTAGGTCTATTGATATGCGGCATGTGTTGCCGTTACTGTGTTAAGAACTGGAAACAGAGCGCATCGCGCTGTGATGATCTGGGAATTTGCTGCTGGGATGCTTCCTGTTGTCAGGCGTGACTGATGTTTCGCCGGTTTCATTCTCAACGGTTAGTGTACAATGTCAATTATTGCATTCACGCATCACGAGGTAACAGTGCGCGGCAGTCTTGTTGTTTATCGATGTGTCGGCGCTGTGATTGGCATTGGACAGCTGTTGCTGTTTGGTTGATTTACCCAAGACCTGTTTTGCGTTATCGTATGTTCATGATGGTGACGCGTTGGCGCTCACAACACCATACATAGTCGGCGTTTAGGCGTACCTTTCATGCTTACAGACCCACGGATCCGAAATCAACACGAACCAAACTGCCTCTGTGCAAAACGGGAAGGCTAAACATGGACATTTGAAAAGGGTGAACGATGTTGTAAACAGCGCATTTGAACTAAAGTGTCAATACCCATAATTCTGTATGTGGGGAGAACAATTTCCCATTTTCCAAACAAACATGAACACTATGCGAATGTATCATAGACGTGGATTTGAACTGGACCCCTATCTGCCTGGTACGTACGCACGCTATGATAGACTTGGCGCTGCACACAGCCTGAGCATGCATGCTGCCGCGGGATGCAGAGACCCCCCTGGCTTGCGCCGGCATGGCGCATGATGAGGGGGCGCTCTCAGCGCTGGCCGGCGCACCAGCAGCCCTGCAGGCAAGAAGTCGTCCAGGTAGGCCTCGTCCACGCGCAGCTTGAAGGCGCTGTTGGCCGCCAGCTGCCCCCAGCCGGCGGAGATGGCTCCGTTCTCCCACACGTTGTCCTGTAGCTGCTCCAGCGATGCCAGGGCCTCGCGGATGCTGGCCACCGCCTGCGTGCTGGCGGCTTGCGGCCACAGCAGCACAGTCAACAGGTTCACCTGTGCGCAAAGAAGGACCCCGGGGGGGGAAGGGTGGGGGGGGGGGGGGGGGGGGGGGCATTGTTAGTCCCCAGTGGAGCCTGCGTGACACCGTATGCTGCCGTCTAGATTGCCATGAGCTTTACCCCTTCCTTCCTATACAGGCACTGAAGTACGATGTGTCTTGGCGTCATCCTTTCCCCCCGTGAAGGAGTAGCAATGGCGCGATGCCTGAGCATGCCAGGCCGCCCTTTGCATGGCGTGCAGGCGGAGAGGCATACAGGAGGTGTATAAGCAAGCATCATGCATGGCAGTGGTTGGGCACAGAAAGGCCACCGCCCGGGCGCGTACAATCACGACGCCCTCCACGATGCCTTGCACCCGGAGCAACGCCAGCTGCACGATCTGCGGCACGGGTTGAAGGGTGGCCCAGGGGGTGGGGGAGCGGGGCTTAGCAAGTGGAGAGGGGGAGGGGGAATGCTTGAGGTTGCGCTGCTTGCCCGGCTGCGAGGCGAGCGTGGTTAGGATGTACGGCAAAGCCGCACGAAGCGAGCATGCCATCTTAACCATCTGGTCCTGATGCGTCATGCCGCGCGTTCCTCAAAAGCAGCAACATGTTTGACTGTCTGCGTGCTGCACAGCTGCCGGGCCGGGAGCGGTGTTTTACCTGGCCATGTGTTGACGCCTCCGCGCCGATCGCAATGATGAGGAACGTCAGCACGAAGAGCTGCGCAGAGAATGGGCGCGCCAAGGGGGGGGGGGTCCAGCGTATGAGTGGGAAAAGGGGACAGGGGGGGCAATTCTGATGCTTTACGCGAACGGTGTCCGGGGGGCATGAGGACAGGGAGGCCTCGACCATGCCCGCACCTTGGCGGAGTAGTCCTTCTTGAAGGCGTCCGCAAAGTAGACGGCGGCGACGGCCACGAAGAAGGAGGCGGCGGTCAGGATGGCGCTGTCCAGGGTAAGGAAGCAGAGCGCCACGCATAGCAGCCCGCCCAGAGCGGTGCCTACTGTGCGGTCGAGCCCTTTGCTCGCCACGCTGTGGCCCGGCGAGCCACAGTGACAGGAATGTAAGGGGAGAGAGGGCGAGGGGGGGGGGGGGGGGGGGCAGGCGAGGGAGCCGGGATGCTGTCAGCAGGGGGGGAGGGGTTGAGGTGAAGAGCATCCGGCATTCGTGGCTTTGCAACTGTGCACTGAGTACAGGCTTGCTGGTGACCGGTATGCATGCATATATGCATCTGTGCTAATGCCTCCATCTCATATGTCGCTAGCACATGTACGGGTAATAACACTGATCATCCGCACCTCTCTATCTCCCACACACAGACACGCAGACACATGCTGTGGCGACTAATGAGCACGAGTCATCATAACCGGTATCACTATCTAGACTTTGTCGGTCTGCGGCGGAGGTGCTGCAAGGGTTTCAATGTTGCCCATTGAAGTAAGAACAGTAAATTAATACCAGGATTATTTCTCTCTCCCTCTCAAGTAACCGGGACCTGATGCTACCCATCGCCACCGGTTTCATGCGGGCAGAGTCTGAATAGCACCTTGTCCATTTTGGAACGTATCCCGTGCACGTTTGTGTGTGTGTGTGTGGAAGGCAGCGCGCGCGCGGGCGGGGGGGGGGGGGGGGGGGGGGGGGGGGGCGCACGAGCCCAGTGTCGGCGAGGCGAGCACGATGATGGTGAAGGCACACCACTCGAGCGTGCGTCCCTCGGGGCCCTGGCCCGGCGCGCGCAGCTCCGCCACGGCCCAGGAGAGCAGCACCCCCAGCGTCACGCGCACCGGCAGGCTGGTGGACACCGGCGCCGTCGAGACGAAATCCAGCCGCCGCCGAGGTGCCGACCGCATCGCGGTGCCGGCCATCCTTGCCGTCGCTGTTATCGCCCGTCGCGGCGGAAGAAGACAAATAGCGACTAGTCGAAATCCGTTCTTCGCCCCCGTGAGAGGATGACTGGCAAGCAACAGTTGAACCCTTATTGCTCTGAGACGGCCGTTCCGGCGCTCAGGCCGCGATCCAGTTACTGAGAGCCCTGGCTGGGTACGCGGGTGGCCGACGCTCAGTCTTAATGTATATTTACCTGAGCTAGCGCAGCAGTCTTAATCTTAACCATTAGTCGCAATTAATACAGGTACCAGTATTTTATCGGTGTCGAGGCCCGAACCCCCGAGGAGCCGGCCACCCTGGACCGTAGTATCGATCTAAACTAGTTTATGGGATTTGTTCCTTTCCTGACCGATTTTCCGGATACAATTGCTGCTAGGTAGTACGGGTTACTAGTTACTCGTCGCTGCGCCCGTTATCCGTGTGCAGCACGAGTCTAAATTAAATTGAATTAAAGCAGCCGCAACAGCAGAGCATGCCATCTTCCAGTTTCGCTGTTACACACAGCGATTAACTGTCGCGTAAACTGTTGCGGGCAAGGTCACAGGTTGTTTCAAGACCACACCCGGATCACCATCCGTGTGTATAATCTCATCCAAACATCCGTGCGTGCGTCACCGTCCATGCGAGATGCAGAAGACCCTGTCGCCGAGCTGACGCTCGAATCGCTTCAAGCAAACATGCATGCCCAATCTACATTGCTGCTCGAGCTTTCATCGTCGTTGGCCCAATTGACGGCTCGTGCACGTGCTTGTCGATGGAGACGGAGCGCATGGCTCTAGAATCGGGCAGCACGTAGTCGTGGGACAACCAAGAGAAAGCAGGGGAGCTACAGCGCGCCCCGACTTGCTAGAGCCATGCCATAGCGGCCGTGTCGGAACAAAATCCGCGAGTGACGAGGACGACCACCTCGCGGTGCCATAGCTACTGCAAAGAGCAGAGCATGGTTACGAAGATGTTCGTCCGGTAAGCCGGGTGCATGGGCTTTTTCCTCTCCGTACCGACCAAACAAACGATCACCTCAAGCAGGATGACCGCGTCTGCCGGCCCTTGAGTAGAACATTTGGAAGACGTGTATTGGGGCGCACACAGCCGCTCTCTTCGTGATTCTCGACGAGCTGCTACCCTACGTTCGAGCTGCGAATCAATTCTTCACACTGTGCTACCTCGACCGTGCTCGGAACCACGCCGAGGCCATTGAGTGACTTGGCGTTTCGCTTTCGTCTAGCCTTCATGCGGAGGCTCAACGAGGTCAAGCGTGTGCACGGTGACCAAGGGGTGTTAGATGTGCTACAGGCTCAGCACTTCCAGACCGCGGCGGACATTTGGGCTCTGCGGTTGTCAGGACCTGATGCGCGACTACGAGCGTCGGGTCTTTGAGGAGACTGGCGCCAGCAGCGCCAAGGCCACCACCAGTGCTCGTGTGGCGGCGACGCTCCCAAGTAGCCGGCGTGGACGCGGGCGCGGTGGCGGTCTGGGGCGTGGACGCGAAGGTGAGCACGAGTGATGGCGTGGGGCGCCTTCCATCGGAGTTGCTGGCCCTTTGCGAGGTCACCGTTCGGTGACCGCCGTACGGCGGACCCGAGCAGCTCAACGGTGGGACAAGCGCCCCGTGTCCGGACCGGACCCCTACCCTACAGGCTTCATTTAGACCTTCCTTGGTGCGGCGCTTCATACAACCACAGCCGAGTGCGGCTCAACCATCCGCACGCATGCACATGACGGTTCAACACCCCGTCTCCCGTACCGTTTCATCACTACGTCCGTCAGTTGGTACTCCATGGGTTACAAGTGGTTCGCAACGACCAACATTCGCGCGTGTACGTTGCGCGCGAAACCTGCGCTACGAGCGCGACGCGCGCGTGGGGCGGCCCGCCTACCTCAACATTGCCCCGCAAACCCGTGCCGGTGCCCATACTAAGCCGTCTAGCACTTACCGTTCATATGTCGGCGACTTAAGGGTTGCGGGCGATTAATTTGCCGGAATGTCCCGGCCTCATGTTACTCCGTCGGTAAAACGCCCCACTTATATGATTGGCGAGCCAAAAGCTCTCGCCCCTTGGGCGGCTTCGCTTCGGGCCCGTATACATGAAGCGTTCGGCTCCCACGAGCTGGGGGAATGCACACTCGACCTTCTCACCTCGAGTTCACTTACCCCCCATACCCTACGGCGCTACGCCAGTAACATGTCTCGGTTCGCCGAGTTTTGCCTCGATCGAAGAACATCAACCTGATGGAGGCGACTATTGCTACCGTCAGTCGGTACGTCGCTTGAATCGGTGAGTGGGGCCACATTGGGGCTAAGTCGTAGCAGCCTAAACCGTCAGGAATCAACGCGTTATTCGAGCTGCACAATATCAACCCCATCGCTAAGGACAGCCTACACCTCACCGCCGCAAGTCGTGGCCCGCTACTCAGGCAACGCCGCATAGAGGCTGTCGCTTTGCGTGTTCCATTGCATGCCGATGTCGCATACTTTTTCGTTGATTGTTTCTGCTCCTATCCCCCAGTACGAGTACGACTTTGGGGCCCTCATGGCCGCGGTCTTCAACTTCATATTCTTAGCCCGGGGGTTTGCTGGTGTGTCATGTCGAGTGCGGAACGTGCATGTCGACTGCTACAACAGCATATAGGTGTATTGCGAGAAGGGCCGCGCCGGCCGGACGGTGCGGCCCCGACGACTTACCGTACTGATCCTTCCCGTGTCGGAGCACCCCGGCGTCGCACGTCTCCTGCACCACTTCATCGACAACGTCCAGTCTACCCCTCTGGTCCGTGTTGCCTTGGCCGAGACAAACTTCTTGGCGGTTACCCCGAACGAGCAGTCCAAGTCGTGGACTGCCGCTACGATGTCGGATTGGCTCTCTACGGCCATTTGTCTCGTCGGTGCTGCCACCCCGTCGGCGCTTCCTGGACCTCTCACAGCCTTCGCAAGGGTGCATCTTATGTTGCGAACTCCATCGGTGGCCATGTGTCCTACATCCGCCACAAGGCGGGCGAGCGACCAACTCCGACGTCGTTCTGGACTACATCGGTCCCAACGTCCTCCCTTCATTTGGCGCGTAGTTCTTCTTCGGCTACACCGCGCCCCTTCGCGACTTCCAATTTGATTCAACAAAACTCCGCAGCAATGGCCCTTCCGGTGCCCCCTTCGTGACCTGACGCCACCCCTACTTCGTCAATCTGACTCATCCCGCTCTCTTCGTTCGCTCTTCACTGGCAAAACCAAACTCAACCTGAAATGATCTAAACTAGCTAGTTTGTGGGGTTTCCTCCTTTTCTAACCGCTTTTCCGGGTACATGTGCTGCTAAGTGGTGCGAGTTACTAGTTCATCCGTCGCTGCGCGCGCCCGTTCGTGTGCAGCACGAGTAGATATAAAAGCAGCAGCCGCAACGGCTGAGCATGCCATCTTCCAGATTCGCTGTGTCACATCACACATCGCCCTCCCCGACTCCGTTTTCCCTCCACGCTTTCACTGAACCTCTATGCTAATTTCGACTCTTGACCCGTGTAAAACAGCCTACGCGACTTTTTGGGCATAACCAGACTCAACTTGAAACGCAAGCAGACAACACGAAGCTACTATTGTACTGGTATAGTCATGAGAGTACAGAAATACCGTAGTTACTACAGCAAGTGCACGTGTGGCATGTTGGAAGTGTCTTCAACATGCTGGTACGACTTGCTACTGGCTTTAGCATCTTGTGCCGATGTATAGATGAGCTCGCGACCTACAACAAGAGAGCTCGTCATGCTGCTCGGGATGCAAAATAGCGCAGCGCCGGGACCGATCCCGGCGATGGCTATGAGGCGCGATGCTGCGACGATGGCGACGACGACTCGACGACGACGACGTTGACGACGACGAACCAAGCCCATCCCATCCGGCGACGACGAAATATAATATATAATACTGATATATACTAATAATGGCAATGATAACATAAATAATAATAATGGCTCGAATTAGAAAGGCCAGTCACAAAAGCACCCTTAAAAAGTAACATTACTAAGAGATGAACACAAGCCGCTTAAGAGCGGCACGTATCCCGCTCGAGGCGGGATGGATGAGTGACGCGCGTCCGGTTGAGAGTCCGGGCCACGCGGGCAAGTGTGAGCCATGGCGATCCACGCACACGCTCTGCAGCTTCTTCAACGGGATGGCGGACGAATCCGCGACGTTTGATGAGGCAGCGTGCACCCTCTCGAGCCGCCACCAAGCTTAGGACCCCGAGGAAATCTCTTGCGAGTAAGGCCTCCTAGTGAGTCTTGGTGGTGCGCGATGAGAGGCCACACCGATCCGCGGCCAAGTACTGGTACATGTAGTAGTAGCGACAAAATGTATCTCATAGTACCTCATAGTGCGTTTGCCCCTGCTCATTCCGCACCCTCTTCCGGTGCTGCTTCCACCTCGCAACTGTTGTGGATGTTTCATGTTGTCTATTCCGGTGGTTTCCTGATCGCCTTTTGCAGCTAGCTCATGTAACTATTATTTAATATCTCATAGTAATCCTTACCATACCCTACAGAATTGCGCGCATGTAGGGCGTGGGCGGGCGAGGCGAGCGCGAGTCGAGAGAACAACGCGCGCCCGCCTGCTACTCGTACTGGTACTCGTACTCGAAGCGGATGATAGCAGCAGCCCGGCCGATTGTTCTCGTCGATGATGTTAGCGAAGCGTCGTTCGTTGCTGCTGACGCGTCTCGCCACTCCACCCCCAATATCCCCCGGCCCTCCCATGGTTGCGCGTCTGCCACTTCTATGTCGACGACACCGCGAGAGGCATGGTTGTGAGGGAGTGGTGCGATGTCAATACCCAAGTGCGAGTGCGGCAAGAGCATGCCGACCCGAGGGCCTTCTCGGCGAGATGCGTAGCTCCGCGCGGTGGTGCGCCGAGTGCCCCACAAAGCTAGACAACGCCCAAAACGTTACGATATCGAGATGCGAGTGCGGCGAGAGCCGCCCCACCTTCGGAATACTTGGCTTCAAGTCTGCGCATTGGGTGATCCAAGTGCGCCACAAAGCCGGACCGCGCCGTGAAATTGAGGTCCCCGAAGTGCGAGTGCGGCCTCATCATTATGCGACCGAGCTTGCTTGGGGCTGCCTTGGCACACGATAATCCAGTGGTACACCAAGTGCCCCACAAATCCAGACAATGCAGAGAACGTTTCGATCTCGAGGTGCGAGTGCGGCCAGAGCCGCCCCTCCTTCGGGATGCATGGCTTCGAGTTTGCGCGGTGGCGCGCAAAGTTCCCAAGAAAGCAAGACATCGCCGAGAACGTTACGATCTCGCGAGGTGCGAGTGCGGCAAGAGCCGCCCCACCTTCGGGATACTTGGCTTCAAGTCTGCGCACTGGTGCGCCAAGTGCCCCACAAAGCCGGATTGTTCAGTGAACGTGACGTGCCCGAAGTACGAGTGTGGCCTTAGGCGGCCGAGATTGGCGTTGCCTGGGCACACTACAACTGCCAAGTGGTGCACCAAGTGCCCCACAAAGCTAGACAATGCGGAGGATGTACACGGATGTACGACTACGGCCAGGCACGCGCCTACCTGGGGCTACCGGGCGGGAGGCACAGATAAGCGCGGTGGTACACGTGTTGAAGTTATGCAGGTATCAAGCTGCTTGGTGGCACTCAACACTCTGTTTCTACAAGTGTTTCTTGCAGTATTTATATTGGCTGCTGCTTGCAGCTCCCCACCAGGAGCTGTAGGCCAACATCCTCCAAACTGCATACATCAAGCTAGTTCAGCCGCAATTTTGGCGGCTCTAGTACTCCTACATTGCTGCCAGATCATGGCAGCAACTAACTGGGTCTCTACAGAAGGTTGGTCTGCAGGCATGTTCAAGACATGCCTGCTCTGGAAACTTCATGCTCCTCTCAGGGTCCCTGGGGCTGTTCCTGCCCCTGTTACCATACTTTAGCCAGAACATCAAGTACTACTAGGTACTAGAAAGTCGCATTACTGTAACACCCTGTAACAGTGGGTCAAACCTTTGACCATTAAATTCTGTCAACAACACGTCCTGCCCCGCCATACTAGACAACTTGATGGACGTCACAAAGGGGTGGGAGTGCGGCAAGAGTGCCCCATACTTTGCTCTCCCCCGAGCAAGGCGCAGCTCTGCGCGGTGGTGCGCCAAGTGTCCCACAAAGCCGGACAATGTTGTGAGCCTTACGAACACGAGGTGCGAGTGCGGCAAGAGTGCCCTCTACATTGGTCTCCCCGGACCGGGGCGCAAAAGGTGAGCCCGCCGCGTGCCCCACAAAGCATGAGCTCACAGTGGACGTGAAGTCCAAAAAGTGCGATTGCGGCATTAGTAAGGCGAGCTTGGGGATCTTGGGCGGCGAGTCCCCGCAGTGGTGCTACAAAGTGCCTTACAAAGCCGGACAATGCACAATATGTGACGCGGAAGACGTGCGAGTGCGGCAAGACCATTCCACACCTAGGGATGCTTAGAGAGGGGAGCAGCTCTGCACAATGGTGCGCAAAGTGCCCCACAAAGCTGGACGGCGCGGTAGTGAATGTGATGTGCAAGAAGCGCGAGTGCTGCAAGACCCTTCCCACCCATGGCATGCGTGGAGAGGGACGCAGCTCTACACAGTGGTGCGCCAAGTGCCCCCCAAAGCCATACGGCGCGGTGAACGTCGTGCCATGTAACGGCGCAGCCACGCGCAAGCATGCAGGCTCGCAGCCAAGTTTAGCCGACATCGAGGATTGAATTCCTGCGAGCCAACGTGCTGCTATCTTCAGTCCAAGCCAAGCAGCGCCCCCTGCTGCTTTGGCTCCTCTCGGTGCTGACCATCCTCCGGCCTAGTAGCCAGGTAGCCGCCAAAAGCCTTCATATCCAACTCCCACCCCTCGCCCTTGATCCTGACGCTATTTCTAGCGGCATGAGGATAAGCATCGTCCCATGCTAAAAGTGGTCAAGCGACAGCGCGCGGTGTTTTGCGACCGGTCTTACTGTCATGCATGCCTCTAGCTAGTGGTGTATTGTAAATGAGCTAGTACGTAGTCAGTACGGTACTCACACCTTTTGTAAAAATAGCTACATGTAGCACAACATGGCGGAACTCGGTGCGCGTCGTCTGATAGCATGCCCTGAATTTCTTATCAATCAGAAGAGTTCCATAGTGCCAGCGGTACATGGCCCAACCTTCCCAAATGATAAGGTTTTGCGGACCTCATTCCTAGTACTTGTATACATAGTGGTTTCGGAGCGGCCGCACGGCGTATACCGTGCGACATACAACGCAACGGTTGACCACTTGCATCCAGGCAGCCACAACAACGGGATGCATAGCCACTTGCCCGCTCGTCGATCAGCCCACACTACTATGCCATTAGTGAATAGTGAATAGGTGGTATCTTTATACCCTTAAATCACCTGGCCAACGCGCGTTGCGGTCTGGTAGTGGCGTATTGCGGATCCGTTGGGGCGGACTGTGAAACAACACTTACTATGGTTTCGGAGCGACTACTTCGGGCGGCACACCATAATAAGATGCAACACACGCCGCCTACGGCGCGCCTCGCGGCGACGCGCTGGCGAGGCTAACAATTAATATTGGGCGCCAAATAAGCCCTCAGCCCCACCCGGCCAAGTCACCACAAGTAATGCCAAGCAGGTATTGGGTGTTGTCCCGCCAGCGACAAGGCTGCCGTGTGGTGCGCTGTGTGGCTCGGCGGGGCTTATTCAAAATGCTTTGAAGATCGCGTAGCATCGATTTCAGCTGCACCCAAGCGTCCAACTGCTTACAGCGACAGTTACGGGTCGTCATATGCTATTCTCGCCCCTTCAACCCATATTGCGGCGCCGCAGCGGGCCAAACGCCGATAACAGCGTCGTTGGGTGCATGGTATTGTGTTGTCCCCGCCAGCACCAATATTGGTGGTACTATTACGGGTCAGATGAGCAAGAGCGGGTGGTGGGGATTTTTCGAGTAGAATAATAGTATCGCCGGATTAATGTTATTGTTGTATACACGATTTCCGCGTGCACTCTTTCGTCCAGGACACCTCAGCACAGCGCGGTGTCGCCGCACGGGGAGGCCGGCGATTGGCCGTGTGCTTATTGCGCAGCACTCGGCCCCGCCATCGCCAGGGTGCATGCAACCTACACGACAGCAGGCCGGCACCGAGGCCAGTCATCGCATGGCGATAAGCAATAGCGGTCGCGCTCTCAAAATTAGGGTCGGTTGCCGCGCGAAGCCATGGACTACGAGTTCATGCTAATGGGCGGGGGCGTGCAGGTGGGCACCATTGCGCCAATAAGGGCCGACATCTGCCATGATGACCGGCCCTGCGACAGCACGGCGGCACCCACACTCCGTCACCTGACTGCACCCGCCGTCGACCGCCAACATCCCGGCAGCCACCTCGAAAGCTCTCCCAGCCGCCGATAACACGCGTGTGCGCGCGCGCCCTTCCCTCTTATTGTGCGTGCCAGCCCCCCCCCCCCCCCCCCCCCACCCCCCCCCCCGCCCAACGCTCATCCACAAAGGCCAGCCCTCGAAATGGCGGTTTCCGCCAGGCGCTCGACACTCGCCGAGCCGAAGCTCGACCTATCCGGAGCGCCACACCCGGCGCGTGTCTCCAACTCCCCACACCGAATATCAGTGCCCGCGGCGGGAAAACGGCTGCCATCATAGAATAGGGTGACTGGCATGCCGGCAAACGCCTCACCTCGTCCCAGCCGAGTAATATGATATGTCGATAATACATCTCCAGCGATGCTGCTACCCTCCGTCATCGTCTACCTGCTCCTGGCACAACCCGCCTACTTCTCGCATACAGTACATTCTGCCTTCTACTATAGCACTGCCCCGGGCACAACGCGACAACGCGACAACAGGTCGGCGGCAAATCGCCCGCATGCGAACCAGATCATGCACTGGCTCATTGCGACATTTCGACAGTCGACTGCCGATTGATCGACTGACGGCCAAGTTGACAATCACCGCCTTTACGGCGGTGTGCACGCACGGCGCGTGCGCTGCCGTGCCCTCTTCGTCAGTGCGGTCGGGAAAGAGTCACGTCACAGCGTGGCAGCAACTGCCGACACCTGTGTGTATGCGCCCGCGAGGGGTTTTCGGTGAAACGCGGAGCGGAGTGCTGATAGGGGCAGCGGGTCATCGTCAGGGGCATAGCTGCGATTTTAAGTCGGCGGCTTGATGGCAGATTGGGGAGGGCCCGTCGCATGGAGAATCCTGCGGCCAGAGGTAGCGCGTTGGAATCCTGAAGTGGGAAGATGCTACACATACTTTCTCCAAGATAAATATATATCGATTTCCTCCCCCGTTCACTTCTCTTTTCCCATTTTATCCCCGACCTAGCCTAATGCTCGGGAATGACGCTTTCCTGGCGTGCGTGTGCCATGGAAGTCTTCATCGGGGCCATGTGGCAAGCGTTGCGCGTTTGAGGGGGATGTCGCCTCGATTTTGACACGACGCCCAGTTTTGTTGGGCCTTTTTACACTTAACAATCGATGATGACTGTAATATGTGGGCGCGTGCTGTAGTCAGCTGGCTGTGCTGGACCGGCCACCTACATGCGCGGCTGTATATGCATGGTTTTCCATCTTTGTATAGATCAGATTGTGTTTGTATGATATCATTTTGTGGAATACTGTATTCCGCTCCGCAGGAAGCAGTTGCAGGCATTGTGGAAGAGAAGAGCGGATGCAGCCGCAAGAGCTACATGTAGGGGCCATCACTCGTCCGCCTTAGCGCACATGGCGTGGTGGACGGAGCGGGGACTACGCTGACATATGCAGCATGATGCTAAATGCAGCAGCCATGGAACCCTCAACGACTTATCGGGGCGATGGAGCCCAACACATGGAGGGGCACATGCTGCAGATGTAAGCGCCAACTCAACACTCTATTACGATGGAACTTTGGCTATTAGAAATATAATAGAAATTGCTTTGGATTATTTTGAAAGAAATCGGACAGATACATCTCAGTTGTATTGCGAATCAATTTTGGAAAGCAATAATTTAAGTTTTTTGTCCATTTATTTAAAAAAAGTACACGCGCATTGTTTGAAGTTGGATATCAATAGGAATTCGTGCCAATGCCCAACAGTAGGATTACTTGAATCATATCGGCAACGATTACCACGCGTAATTTTTCGACGCCTGATGACACCTGCGGGATGGTAGCGGCGGTACGTCGCGACTAGCTGCGCAACTCTGTAATCTATATCAAGACATCTAAACATTCTATCAAGATGAAACATCAGCAATATTGTAAGAAACAGAGGGTGTAACAATTCCAGAATAGAATGAAAATAGAAAAAACGCTAGAAGGGTGGCAAAACACGGCAAGGCAATGCCGTTCAGATTCTTTTCCACCAACGCGCTACTGTTATTGTAATGCTGCGAGAGACAAGGCCGTCAGATCCTTCGGCGCCTTGTTGCTACCTCACTATAGCCATTATTACATTCATCAAGCCTTGCAAGGCTTAATGATTGAACTTGCTGCGCACGGCCTGGGCTGCTGCGCTAGCTGTGATCCCCGAGTTTCTGCGTACCTTTGCCTGCTTCCATTTTTTAACCATGGGTATGGCGGCTGCCATGGAATGGTTCTTGCCCGCATTCTCCATCTCCTGCTTCTCCTTCTTTGTCATCTCCTCCCTGTTGGGTTGGAGATTGTGCACCTTCTGAAGCATCTCTTCAATGCGCTCCAGCTTGGCCTCCAGTGGCTCATTCAGCTCCCCGTTAACGGGGTCTGCGCTGCTATCGTGCTCGAAGACATGCATGTACTTTATGCTCCCGTCGTCCTGCTTCACTTCTGTGCCCAGCCGCTTCTTTTCCTGCAGGAAAAATGGCAGGCGCCGCTCCATGAGCAGCACGATGCGCGCCCAGCGCCGGCGCCATATCTGCTCCGCCTCCTGGTCCACTGAGGCATACGTGCTGTTCATCAGAGCGATCAGCAGGTTTAGCATCAGGATGTTGGAGACAATGCCCCAGGTGATGAATACAAAGTTCATCATGCGGGAGGCGCTCTCGTGCGTGAAGTAGTCGTAGTTGATGTCGCCCAGCGTGAAGCGGAAGAGCGTGAGCAGGCTGTCGCCCACGCTGCAGAAGTTGCAGTCCACCATGCCGGTGTGCTCCTCGACCGTCTGCGGCGCAGGCGGTGGGCGTGGTCAGCGCAGGCACATGGGGGAGAAGCGCAAGCAGAGGTCACTAAGACCTGCGTTGGGGCTGATGCCGGGCTGTGAGCACGTGGAGACGGGGCGCATGCCAGGGCTGCACCTCGTCATGTGCGAGCAGGTAGAGCGCCTGGGCAAAGGCGATGGCGATGAAGACGTAGATCGCCATGAACTTTAGCACGTCGCGGTAGATCATCTTCAGCATCATCACCTGCGCAGCGAGGAGAAAGCAAGCAAGAGCATTGGCCCATGAAGGCTCAGGACAGAGGAAGGCGGGAGAGGGGGGACAGGAGACGGCGGGGGCGCACCACCAGCGGCCCGGTCACTCTGAATCCGGAGGTGAAGTAGAGGACGTAGACCCAGCCGCAGACAACCCCGAGCGCGAGCTCCACATCCTGGGTGTACTCTGCCCAGGGCTCGTAGGCTGGGTCCGCCTGGCGCTTGTGCCACACCGAAAAGTGGAACAGCATGATGACGATGAAGGCGTACAGGAAGAGGGAGATCGGGTTGGCCTGGCTCTTGAGCTCGCAGAACGCATTTTGCACCACAATTCGGCCAAATGCCAGCCAATCTCCCATTGCCCGGCCCTCTTTGCTTGTCACCGCGTTTGCCGTCACAGAATGACGTGGGGAGCTGGCGGGTGAAGTTAAGTCAATGACCACCTGATCGGGCCTCCTGGCGGCCACTTTCCGCTTGAGGGAGTCCAGCCACTGCATCTGCGCCATGAAGACTTGCAACCATTTGGCTGCATCATAAAGCTCCAGCAGGGCGGTGCTAATCACAAGGCCCAAGCACAGGTACTCCAAGAGAACCTCCGTGGGATTGCCGTCGAGTGCGGTAACTGACTTTGTGGCGCCCACTGACACGCATGTAGCTTCATCCAGCTCACTGCCAAGGCCGAGCTCCACAAACCAGCAGCCAATCTTGGTCCGGTCAAAGAAGGTAATGCCGCCATCGGCCGCCTGGCGCTTGAGTGCCACCAGGATGGACACGACCACCATCAGGACGGCGTACCAGAGCATCTGTGCGTAGAAGATCCACCTGGAGAAGTCGTCCCACTTTTTATGCAGGATTTTGGTGATGAACGGCGTCTTCAGTAGCTGGGCGTTGCCGAGGTCTACGATGATCTTGAGGGCAGGGATGGTGCGGGGCGAGACGGCGTCACCAACCTGCACCAACCGGCAGCATGTCAGACCACTCCAAGCCGAACCACGCAAGATTAAGCAGGCACCTGCGCCAGGGCGACATCGGGAACTGGGGGCAGGCCCTGCAGCGCACCCCTACCTGCACTGAGTTGGAATCTATCAGCGGGCCATCCACAGCTTCCTCATCCTGCTGCATTGACACGAGGCATGTCGGACACTTTTCAGCTGCTTCCCGTCATCACGTTAGCAGGCATGGATGCAGATGCGGCAGCCAGCATCTTGTACGGACCAGGCAGCGCACCGTGTGTTGCGTGGGTGAGGTAGACCTGATGTTTGTATCGCCCTTGTCCTTGTCACCCTGCTGCGACACCTGGAATGTTGCACAGCTTCAAGCGGATACCGCAACCGAGTATTTAAGTCCTATTTCAAGTTCAATTTGCCATTTGCGGGGCAGGCATTGCAGCGCACCCTAGACTGTACGGTGTCCACATCCTCCAGCGGAATGTTGTAGCATATGACAGGGCCGTACGTCCAGACAATGGTTCTCTGGTACTCCAGAATGCGATGGAACATCTCCACGTTGTTCTCCTTGGCCGCAAGCGCGAGAGGCGTGAGCCCATCCGCATTGGGAATGTCCTGGCGCGCCTTGTGCTCGTCTGCCAGGAGCCAGTACATTCTTGGCAGGGACTTGAGCACCGCGAGGTGGAGGGCCGTGTTGCCGCACGAGTCTTGCGCATCCACCTCTGCGCCCTTGTCAATGAGGAGCTGTATGATGTCCGGTGTCTCCATGCACACTGCGAACGACAGCGGGTATTCCCCGTAATAGCATGGCCCTGTCTGTGAGAAGAAGGAGCCCCAGGCACGGATGCCCACTTGTGCGCTGCCTTGCTCCAGCAGAAACTTGACCTCCTCTTTGTTTTTGTTCACGATGGCAATGTGCAACACCACCTCGCCCTCGTAAATTGTGGGATCGTCGCCGTCCTTTTTGCGCAGCTGGTATGGCATGTTAACTAGCCGCGGCCCGAATACTTCCACCAGGTAGCGCCCAAGCTTGTATTTCTTCAGCAGGTAGCAGAGGTGCAAGATATTGTCTCCCTATAAACATTTGGCATCACGGGGATCAGCACGCGTCTATCGATAAGTTCGCACTATGGCAACTGGCTTCACTGGCAACTTGCCGAGCTTGGCTGTGGGGCGATACCACTGGCCCGGTGTAGAACACGCCATCTCTCTCCAGCGCCGTCGCAGTTTCGGTGGCCATCGATTGCGGAAGGGCCCTTCTGAGGGCTCGTTTGTGTTCCTCCACTAGCTGGGAGCACTCGTGCTCCGGTTGTTGCTCGGCAGCGGACTCGTTCCTCTTCAGCGAGTGTTTAGTGCGGACATCGTCCGGGAACCACTTCCTCAGCGCGTCCAGGTCCTCCTCGCACCCGGAACCCTTTGCGTTGGAGACCTGCGCAGGCAGTAGAGCGCAGGCGCGTGCTGTTAGCTGGCGGAAGCAGCCAGGTGCGCATGCACGTGGGTACGCATGCAACTCTCGCGCAGACTTTAACGTCCGCGAGCTGGACGAGCAGTGCCGCTGCTCGCGGTGCTGCCGGTCGCCCGGGAGGAGCACCCACCAAATGCCACATCGTGCCCGGGGTGTTCATAAGCGTCGCCTGAATCTCGACGCCATTGCCACTGCGATACATCTGCCCCCCATCTACGACCTTGTTCCGGAAACGAAGCGGCCATTTCATGGAGTCACGGAGTCTCGGCATGTTGTCACTGCGCCTGGCTGCAGCCCTGCGCGGGGTTGAGCGGAATCGTCGCCTATCTATGTCCCGTCACCCCCAACTCGGAAGCGGCTTCCGCGCCACCCAGCGCAAAATGACGACAGCTCCTACCACGATATGTGGGTAAGTCCTCTCACGCTGAGAAAATGCTGACTGCCGGGCTGGCAGCGCACGCGAATGAGTACAAGCACACGCGTGAATGACTATTAAGCGCGCAGTTTTGATATTGGTGTCGCGTGCATGTGCGAGTCGATCAGCAGCACATGTCAGCGCACATCAGCAGCGTTAACATCCCTCAGGTACCTGTACCTGGTATGTACCGCCATCTGATAACAAATCCGTAATAGCGACTATTATCCCTATCTACAGTATATCTCCGCTACTACCGAATTCCCCCACGATGGACACACCCATCATGTAAAGTTTACATTGTTAGCACTTATATATATATATCCCATCATCGGCGCGCCGCAGAATAAATGGGCTTGGTTGCAAACTTGCAGGTGGAGCGTATGCTACGTTTAAGGATTACACAGTAGGGAATGCAACGCGCTACCCTGTAGTCCGACTACAGGGTAGCGACTACATGGTAGTTGATATGGGTTTTTGTACGCTCGTTTTTTTCCCGCCCCCCGGGACAGGACTGGCGCCAGTGAAACCCTTGCAGCGTCTCTATACGACGGCCGTTTAGGCAGCAATCCAGCTTCGGAAAGCCCTGGGTATGCTCGTACTACATAGGCGTACATGTACCAGCGCAACTCCGGCTTATTAGGCGGCTTCAGTTGATTTGCTGTGTTGATTTTCTAATTCTGGGGAACTGCCCTTTTTGTAATTCACACCAGCGCAACTCCGCCAGCAGCAGCAGCAAGCAGGACCGCCGACCTGCTCGTGTGAAGTACAGTAGAAGCGCTGCTAGTCATGACAGACAAAATCGACCGCTGTACTACCAATCATCCTTATTTCAAAATAACTATTACAGCAGTACATACCTGGGGTGAATTCCGGTACTGGTGTGAATTATAGAAGGGCAGTAAGAAATCCACCTACTGCTAAAGTAGTACTAAAAGATCAACACAGCAACTGGTATTATTGGTACAGATGGAGCAGCGCAGCCACCAGCACACTCCCATATACGACGACTCGGCACGCGGCGCGCTGATATGCTGCGCTGATGCTACCGCTGCTATTGGTACCAGCTCGACGCGGCGTCAGGCATGTGGACAGTGGCCATCCCCACCGCACGGACAGCCATGACTCCGCATGAGCTGCGGGAGGTCGCTGCCGGGTACTTCTTTCTGCCTAGCCCGTGCTTGGCCCCGGTGGTTGGGTGCCAGATTATTCTGCCCTCGACGGAGCACAACCCCGTCATTGTTGATCTATACGGCGACGCGCTCATGAACCTCCCGGCGCCTGGAGACGCTCACTGGCGTGTACAGCACGACGCTATCGCAGATGCCTTCCGCGATCACTGTGTTCACGACCTAGGTATCGCGGTACGGCGGGAGGTGGATGACTTGTTCCAGCAGGCAGTGCCTCTCGGCAACACCGTACCCCGGGATGAACTCAAGGACCTAGTGCCGGACGCAGAGCTCTCCCTTCCGGCGTTCAACGTCGTGACCGGGAGCTATGATCCCCGGAGCTTGAAGTCCACGCTGTTGGAGTTCAAGACTATGCGGTACGGGGTCAAGTACACTTCAGTGCCCCGGGCCACAGCTGTGGATCGGTTTGAGCGCTCCCTGTTGGGCGACATACAACGGGGGTTGGCTGCGCGGGACGCGGCGTGGCACAACACAGAGCCCGGACACAAGGGTCCTCTTCGAGACATCCTGGATATGTCGGAGTACACGGGCATGGTCTTCGGCACAGTCGGTGAGGTGAGCAAGGGGGTGCACCGCACAGTGCGTGGTATCGCATGCTTGGCTGCGGACCGGGGTGCCCTCTCATCGCGGGGCACTCGGTGCATCACCCGGGCTCACCAGGAGGCCTTGCTCGCAAGAGATTTCCTCGGGGTCCTGAGCTTGGTGGCCGCTCGAGAGCGTGCTCGCTGCCTCATCAGACGGCGCAGATTCGTCTCCCATCCCATTGCTGAAGCTGCACAGCACGTCCGAGGATCACCCACACACACACGTGCTCGCGTGGCCCGGACTCTGAACCGTGTGCGCATCACTCATCCATCCCGCCTTATGCGGGATGCGGGCCGCTTTTAGGCGGCTTGCTGTGTTGATTTTCTAATTCTGGGGAACTGCCCTTTTTGTAATTCACACCAGTACTGGATGCTGCTGCGCGCTGTGATCGTAGTGTAGTATAGATAGATATGTTACGATAGATATATAGTATAGATATGCAGTCGACCGACATATGAGGGAATGAATAAATACACCCTTCCACATATGTATGGGGTTTGCGAATTCAATCAGCATGCCCATGCGCGGCTACACTGAGGCCGTGCGCGCGTGCATGCATGTTGCTCAGGGTCGCACGGCTTGGGGAACTGCCGCAATGGCGCAACACATCCGATATTGCCACGCGAAGGCAAGAGCAGAGCTTCTGGTGTCGGCGCTTCAAATAAACCACAAGTTGCGCCATCCATGGGCATATACATGGGAATGGGACACCACTGCCCCGCACTCATACCACATCGCTGTTGGTAAAAGCAAAACCAATTTCGCTCCGGATCATCGGCCGAAGCTGCCCCAACACTGGCCTCGTGCGCCAACTGCAGTCATTGCCAGTATGCCGTTGCCTCTTTCGAACCCCGAAGGGCTAATGCATCAACCGGGTAAACCCGGGGCGTGGGCGCAGTCGATAGTGCCCTGATATGACCGATCCGGAAATCGATCCGGGGACCTCCTGAGGAGGAGACCCTTGGTATTATGATACATAACTATTAACCATGCGTGTGTGTAGCTTACTTAAATTAGGTCATGCCTGGCATGGGAAATGCCTTATGCATTTCGCTGGTTCACGGGCAAACTCAAGGAGAAAGTGTTGCTGTAATTCATCCGTGCATGCGCAAGCTGGAGTAGAAGGCTCACGCGCGGCCTCCTTGCCGTAGCGTGAAGCTTTTCTGTAGTAGTGCCTGCCCGCACGGTTCACAAGTGGCACGGGAATGGGGCGCACTTTAAAGGGTTGATGCTGGTGAAAATAATCGAAGCATGGCTCTGCTCGGCAATAACTGCCGTCGTGCCGCGGACTACTGTTGATGACAGTCTCGTCTTTCGTGATTGTATTTGTACGAGTACCTGAACGACCGCCCTTATTCACCTTTTAATTGCTTCAGTAAACTGCAGTCCAGTCTAGGGGGCAAAAACAAACTGCGACCGCCTCCTTAGTGGCAACCTCTTTCATATACGGCCTGACGATATGAATTATGCAGACCGTTCCTGTAATGATGCTCAACGAATCGCACACTCACTGCAATACATGCCCGTTTCCTTGGGGCCTTCCATGCCACATATGAGGCTGACTCCCTGAACCTCAGGCTGAATTCATCAGGGCAGGCTGAAACGCAAATCGCAATTGTGGGCAGGGGGGGGGGGGGGGGGGTTCAGCATGGTCATATTAAGCAGGCCCTGATTGCACCCCCTCCTTGATTCTTCGATTGGTTTGTTTCTTATCCTCATAAACAGTATATATTTGAGAATCAGGGACTGCCGCGCGCCTGGCGGGTGCCGCACGGCGACACGGGTAAGGAACAGACATTCCGCGGTAGCTGCTGTTGCTACGACTGTTGCCTGCGGTCCGGTGGTGCGAGGAATGATGCGCCCCACTGCAGTCCCCGGCGAGATACGACCTCGTTGCGCCATAGGGGGATGCTATCATATCAGTGTTACAGCCGGGGGGCGCACTGGCGCCTCAGTCCTCCATCATCAGCACGGGCGGCATGTCGTTGATGTCCTCGCCCGTGCCGGCGCCCATCACCTTGGTCTGCACCTCCATCGCCGTGGGGCCGCCCTTCTCGCCGCGGTTGCGGCTGTTGTCCAGCTCGCGAAACACCTCCTGAGTCACCTGCGCAAAAAAGAGGAAGAGCACCAGGGCGCCGAAGGTGTGTGTGTGGGGGGGGGGGGGGGGGAGGGGGGGGAGAGGTTAGACCAGGATGGGCGCGTGGACACTGCCTTGTACAACATTGCCTCATAATATCACAGAGGTTTATCGCATTGGCGTACCCCAGGAGGAAAAGGTGGTGGTGGTGGTGGTGGGAGAGGGGGGGGGGGGGGGGGGGGGGGCAAATTGTGTAGCTTCTACGATGCGTATTGCGGCGCTGCTGAGTTGTGTAGCGGGCAGAACAAAACCTACCACCCCTACTATGCCGTGGCAACAGAGAGCCGTTTCATCCGCTTCTAGCAGCACGACAGCCTAACTGTCCACTGTTACGCATATCGCCTACATATATGTCGGAATACGAGAGACACAGCAGGCTGGTCGTCCGCTATCTCGGACTTTGAGTAGTCTCCAGGGAAGCAGGCGCGTTGGCGGAAGGGGTAAAAGCAATGTATAAATAAACGCCGAGCCAGCCACTGTAATCATTGGCAACTCCGTGCGATTGATTATAGAAGAAAGAGGGCGCTGCCGGGGAAAGGGAGGGGGGGGGGGGGGGGGTCACCTGGTAGTGGTGCTGGTGCTTGCAGAGCTTGCGCAGCGCCTCTTTGTCCTCCGCGCGGATCTCGTTCTTATACCTTCAATGAGCAAGGGCCCAGAAGAGCCTCAGCAAGCAGGGCAGAGACATATATATATATATATGTATATGAATATATATATATATATATATATTTACTTATTTATTTATTGAGGGCGGGAGGGAAGCTGGGAAACAGGGGGTGGTAGGGGAGGGGGGGGGGGGGGGTCGATGGCGGACCTTTGCACAAACGTGAGAAGGGACTGGTGCCAGATGACGGGGAGCTCGCGCGGGTCCTTCTCAAAGCGCACAAAATGGTCCACCATCGCGTCCACCTGCGCGCCGGTGGCAGCAGCTGAGAGGAGCGGTGGGAGGAGGCGGTGGCGAGGGTGATTATTGGGGTCAGGGGGGGGGGGGGGGAGGAGGGCGCACGACGCGGTACGGCAGCGCGTATTTCTTGTCGAGCAGCTGCAGGATGAAGAAGGAGTTGGTGCCGGTGTACTCCATCTCCGCCACCCGCATCAGCGCGGCGGCCGAGTGCAGCACCGGGATCGACACGCGCTTCAGCACCGCCGCGAAGATGACGGCCTCGCGCAGCGTGCAGTCGCCCTCCTGGCACAGCGGCAGCAGCAGCCCCTGCGTGGCGGGGGCCGGGCGGCGCACAGCGGGTCGGGGCTCACATCGCGGCACTCAGCACGCGGCGGGTTGCACTGCCGGCTGGTGAGGAGGCTGGCCACACTTGTTTGCACACAAAGCGGCGGGTATCCAGGCGCTAACTAATGTTGACGGTCCCCGGACAAGATGTGCACTGAATTAAACCACCGACATCGGCAGCGCTAATCCCTACGGGCTCAGTGGAAAAAAAAACTGAGTGGTTTCACGACATCACAAATATCTCGCTGCACGCAAGGCCCGGAAAGAGTCATGCCGAGTCTGACGATTCCAGAGAGGCCAACACAGTACACGGACACCTTGACAAGACGAGCAGGGTATGTGCAGGGGGTGGGTCTCCATACAAGAGAGAGGTACCTGCTCGTGCCCATTGCTGTCGGCCACGTTACAATACGGGTGCCGGCGCACTTAGAAGAAATCAGCCATAAGAAAGTGCCTGCCCTTTTGCCACCCACAAGAGACTAAATTGAAATAGAACTTTGTTTCTGCTCAGTCTGTGGTGCTAAGCGGGCCAGCTATCCTACGGCCCGGTCGCACAGTCAAAACCAGCGCACATCAGACAAATATATCACAAAACTAAGAAAGGGAAGCAGGCATCCCCCCTAATTTCTCTGAATATGACTTTCTCATAAGTGCGTCGTCACCCGTAGTACTTTGCAACACCTTCCGGAATGGAAACTCCGCCTACTTCCCCCCCCCCCCCCCCCCCCCCTTCCTCCGTTCTCCAAGTGATCCTGTTCCAACCTTAAGGTTGAAACGTTGGCAGCAGAAACGGGGGAGACGGCGGTAGCGTCCCCGGGGGAGCGGGCAGCTGGGGCGGGTCGCACCTTGTAGAAGGCGCCCGGCTTGTACGCGGCCTTGCGCATGGCCTGGAACAGCGCAAAGTGGAGGCGCTTGTTGTCGCTGATGTCGTTGCGGATGCGCGGCAGCAGCACTAGCGCCAGGAAGCGCTGCGCCATCTTGGAGTTCAGGCTGGACACAAAGATGCGGGTGGCCTGGCCGGGGAGGGGCGGGAAGGGGCAGGGAAGGGACAGGGGGGAATCAGGGTGCCGCGCATCTATTGTAACAATATGTAATATGTAATATTAAATATAATTATCATATTATATCATATCATATCCCTCCCACCCCCCTAGCCAAGCGCTATCTATGCTCACGTGTTAATGCAATTAAAAGTTAATTCACAAAACATCAGGTGTGGCTTCGGTGCGCGCGTGTGCGCCTGTGATGCCGCGGGGAGGAGGGGCAGGTGAGCGGTTGGCAGAGCGCGGTACCCGGGTGCAGGGGCAGGCTAGTACCTGGTAGCAGGCGTGCACGCTCCAGTGCTCCGGCTCGGTGAGCAGCAAGACCTCCTCCCAGTTGCTCAGCTTGGGGATGATCTTGAAGGCCTGCAGGCCGCGGGATACAGCCCGTCAGTGCCGAGGGAGGAGGGGGATGCTCATGCACATGCGCCCGTGCTGCGCCCTGTGAAATAGAAGAACAGGACAGGACAGTGGCCACCACATGGGGCGCCAGGGGGGCGCGGAGTGCGGGGTACTCGTACCTTGGGCACCTTGCCGTTTGTGTAGCGCTTCAGCAGCTTGCCGACGCCCTGGTAGACTTGCAGGACCTGACGGCCCGAAGGGAGAGAACCGGGGGGAGGGGAAGGGGGTGGCGCATCGCCTCAGCTGCCTGGTGCCCCATGGGGGCGCGAGTGGGCATCGTCCCGGGTGCTGCCGCGGGGTTGCGTACACACCTTGGGGTCCATGCGCGGGCCCACCACCGGTAACCCGTCCTCGCCCGGCAGCCCACTCTCCTCCAGCCCGCCCGCCTCCTGCTTCTCCCGGATCTTGTCCATGATGAGGTCCGCCAGTGTGCGCTGCGTCCCCGGCGGCGGCCTCTGTCGTGCCCCGCAGGTAGGGTGGGACACCCGTCGCGCGAGTCAGCTGCAGCCCCGCTAGCCCCCCCCCCCCCCCCCCTCCCTCCTCTTCACCTCACAGAGCCCAGCCCCCCCCCCCCCCCCCCCCCCCCCGCCCCCCCACACATACACACACTCAGCCAGGTGCCCCACCATGAACGCCGCCAGCGCGCGCTCGTCCTCCTCCGTGACCTCCACCTCCTCCATGTCCCACTGGCTGGCAGAGTCCGAGAAGTCGTCCTCGTCGTAGTCTGAGTCGTCGTCCGCGCCGACCGGGCGCTTGGCGGCCGCCACCACGCTGCGGCCCGACATGTCCATCGCGGCGCCCACCAGCGCCGCCGCCTCGCCCGCGTCCTCCGCTTGCAGCTCCGCCTGCTGCGCCTGCGCCTCCCGGAGGATCTTCTTGCTCAGATTGTCCGTGATGCCCTGCGTGAGCCACCATGCATGGCTAATTAGACGGCCGCCTCATAAGGCCACAAACCGGCAGCACCGGAATATCCGAGCAAGGAAGCGTGCCACGCTCAGGAGGTCAGCTGCCGCGGATAACAGCCTGAATTACCACTGTAACGCTTCACTTCTACAGACACACGCATGCGCTGGGCAGGGAGAAGAGAGAAGAGTGTGATGGGTGCTGTGGAAGGGGGGGGGGGGCATTGCAAGAGGGAGCGGGGAGTGTCGCTCACGTCATCCTCTTCGCCTTCCTCCTGGTGCGCCTTCCGCTTGGACGTGCGCGGCTTGACCTGAGCGCAGCAACCCCCCAGAGCTTATCAAGCTGGTCGCCGTCTTCGCGCAGCTGCGCTGTGGAGGAGGGAGATGTGCAGAGTGCCGAGCTGAAGGGGGTGGGTGGGTGGCGGGGGGGGGGGGGGGGGGGGTACCCGCACGCCGTTCTTCCATGGATTGGTGATATCCTCCGCGAGGCCGTGGCGATGCGTCGTACGCTCCGGCTTCTTCCGCCGGAAGTTGGGCCTGTCCTGCGCCCGTACCTTCAGCTTCTCGCCGCGCGGCCGCTCCCCATCGCCCGGCATGGTGGCGAGCTTGTTATGTTATTACCGCCGAGCCGCTCGTCCTCGCGGTGTCGACGCGCTCAGTCTGTATCGCCCGCCCGCGTGTGCGTCGGCGCTGTCAGCTGTCGCTGTACAAAGCGAACGCAGGATCGGAATCCCGCGGAGATAATCCTGTCGTAATCCTCGTTGCGAGTGGTGCTGAGGTGGGGGGGGGGGGGGGGGGGGGGGGTTGAGCAAGGCGGCAAAGTGAGAGCGGGTCCCCCGCCGCCGGTCGGCGGCCGTTCCGACGACGGCGCCGCCGCCGACCGCCGGAACGGCGCGCGCGCCTCATCCGCTCATCCACCTCAGTACGCTCGCGTCAAAAAATAGCAAGATAATTGCTGTTTAAAATGTTTCCGCGCCCCGGGCCGGCCCGGGACAGGACTGGCGCGATAATCGTAAAACCCTTACAGAGTCTGTAACCATTCTACGGCCCTTTCCAGAGAGAGATATACGGCTAAGGAAAGCCTAGCTATATAGGGGACGACATGTCATCGTCAACATGTCGTCCCCCAACTTTTGCTGGCAACCTTTCATAGTTGCTGTTAGTTCCTTTTGTAGTGCGCTTTTGTGAAAGCCCTTATGTAATAAAAATCACATGTCATCGTCATATAATAATAATCGATAGCATACGGGTACAATGGAAGCAAGCTGCTTGAGCATTCGGTACTACTAATTTCAGGCCAGTCAGAGAATTTCCAACACTGTCGGATCATCGTCTAAAACAATGCCACGAAATACCGCCCGGCACTAATGACCACGGAAGGTCTGCTCTAGTCGCCACTGGTCCCGACCCGTCTGGGCGTCGGCCCAGTCGAGTAATAACGCGAGCATCTCGCGTAGCAAAGCTTTTCGGGACTGCGATAAGGATCCTTACATGAGCAACAAAAAAGGCAATCTATCAGAGGGAGGGCCCGACGACGACGCAAAACTGGGAAAAATCCCGATTTTAAATTCCCAGTAAAATCCCGGGCGCCGTGAAGGGCAGGGACCCCGCCCAAATCAAGGCAGGCGGGTCCTCGGCGGGTGTTGACGCAACCTGGCTACAAATAAAATCCCTCAACTCTGGACCTAGCAACCCACAATACTGACGGTGATACCCCCATTGCAGGCACTCCGCCAGCATATGTTCGATTGTCTCATACTCACTTGTGCCACATGCAGGGCAGTGTTCAAGGAACCGCTCAGGCATGTCATAAACCCGCGCCAATCGGCGGGCAGTGGGAAATACTCGGGTGCATAATTGTATCATAATGTGCAGCCCGGCCTAATCCTCCGCCGGGACACCCGTGCCGTACTGTGGCAATGGGTTTGACGCATGAGATGCCTAGACATGTATACCCCAGGTGTTGGTACAGGCTAACGCTGCCGGCGATTGGTGAATCGGCCACACCGATTTGTGACGGTGAGGTTGTGTTGCACATATCCATCGTTAACGAAGAGGGTGAGGAGACCAACTTTCCGCTAAAGCACGGCGCCCGAGTGACATCCGTGCCTGGGGCTCCTTCTCCTCACAGAAAGGGCCATGCTAAAGGGCCAAAATAGAAAGGGCCATGCACCGGGGGATGTCCGCTGACATTTGCAGTGTACATGGAGACGCCGGACATTATTCAAGCTCCTCGTCGACCAAACAGCAGATGTGGATGCGCAAGACTTGTATGGCAACACAGCCCTCCACCTCGCGGTGCTCAAGCCGCTGCCGGAAATGTTGGAGCTGCTGGCAAACCAGCACAGAGCGCGCCAGGTCATTGCCAACGCGCAGGGATCGATATCTCTCACACTTGCAGCCAAGCAGAACAACATGGAGATGTTTCAGCACATCATGGACAACAACAAGTCGCTAGTCTGGGTGTAGGGCCATGTGGCATGGTGTCATATTCCGATGCAGGATGTGGACACCGCGCGGGACAGGGTGCGTGACATACAAACCAGTGCCTGATTGACTGATGAGGGGGCCCCGCGGGATGGTGTCCGAACAAGTAATGTCAATCCAGGATGATGAGAAGGACAACACATGTCGAACGATTCCAGCGCGCAAGATCATCACAGACCTTGGCAATGCCCAGCTGCTGCAGACGCCTTTCATAAGGAAACTTCTGCGAAAGAAATGGGACGACCTCTCCATGTGGATCTGCTACTTTCAGATGCTGTGTTACGCCATCCGGATGGTGGCCATATCCATCCGGTGGCGCTCAAGAGCGAGGGGGCTGATGGCGGTATTCCCATATTTGGTCGAGCCAAGGGTGGCTACTGGTTTGTGGAGCTCGGCCTTGGGAGCGAGCTGGATGAAGCCACTTGCACGCCAGTGGGCGTCACAAAGACAGAGAGTACACTTGAGAGCGGTCCTGCAGCAGTGCGGTGGAGTACCTCTGCTTGAGTCTTGTGGTTACCACTGCCCTGCTTGGGCTGTACGACGCAGTTCAGTGGATGTGTGCGTTCGTCGCGCAGATGCGGTGGCTACGCTCACTGACAAACGAAGTGTGCGCCGAGATGTACATGGATACCTTCCATCATGACAGCAGCTCGGACCCAGCCGGCGGAGAGCTGAGGCAGATCCTCTGCGAGTTCCTGCATGAGATGCGCGCCCCAAGACTAAGAGAGGTATGATTGACTAACCAAAAGCAGCTCGAGACGAGCGACCCAGTGATAGAGTCAAATCTCATGAAAGCCCCAACCCTAACAATCCAAGACGGCAATGTGCCAGACGGAAGGGTAGGCTTCCAGGGATCATCACTAGAGCAATGGCCCAGGCCATGCAGAGCGGGCCCCAGCCATAAGCCTTACGCGGCAGGGTGCTCCAGGCGCCCAGGGACGCGCGAAACCCTCCCTGTTGATTTGGCCATGAGGCGCAGTGGGGCCTGGCGGGAGTAGCGGCATTGCCTGTCCCAGCAGTGCAATCTAAATCATCTCTGACATCCGCACCCAGGATTCCAAATGTCGAGCTCCACCCCAAGCCATGGAGCGCCCCTTTGCTGCCTGGTAGCGTACATCCCACCCCTGTCAGATTACGCTGGCGTAGGTGATCACTCCACCCGCAGCCAGAGCCACGGGTGCATCTACCACTCATTTCCACCAAAACAATGCCCGCTGCGCCTGTCCGGTAAGGAGGTTCATACACTACACCACAAAAATAGCAATCACAACGGGAACACGCTGATATCGGCGCATTCTGAGCGGCGCAGTTTGATTCCGCGCCACTGACCCCATTCGCCGATAGTGTTGTCATCAGCCACCGATGATTGGGCCGCTTGCAGCATGAGCAAGCACTTTACTTATCATTGGTGGCTTCCTCACCTAGACGAGCGCGGGATCACTCGTGCTACCGGTACCGGGGTATCTACAAGAACCCTTAGAACACGCCTCAAATCGGGCTTGCGTGCAACCCATAAGAACATTTGCTGATAACGATCTGCTATAGTCCCCTCTGCATTCGGGAGGCAGGGCAGGTTCTTATTCGCCGTGTTCTTATTAGTGCGCCGGCACCCGCAGACGATGCGGATCGAGCGTTATTATCACCGCGTGAGGTCCTGCGCCAGGTGGCACAGTCGCGCAGTACCCGGTGTGCGCCGCCGCTGTCCAGAGAAGAGGGGCGGTGCCGGAGCCAGCCGATGCGAATGTGTCGGTCTGCTGCTGGTACAGTGGTGCAACGTAGCAGCAGTGAGGCGTAGCAGCGGCGAGTCTGATGCGTGTCTGTGGCTGTGTCCGTGGTGTTCGTCATACATGCACACGGCGCAGCCATCATTAGTGGGACAGCCACTTGGGAGACAATGGTGTTGATTGTGTGTGCTGGGGAGGGGGGGGGGGGGGGGGTGGGGGATTTGCTCGGGGGATTTAACGCCAGGTGGGATCGGCGCAGCTGTACTCCCCATGTAAGAATTTTACAAGTCAAACAGCTGTGCTTAGAATGAGGCCCATCATGGCGTCAATCACGGCCCTCTGCCACCAGGTCATGAGGACACAAGGGGCTGAGGGGCTGCCGGCTGGGTCACGGCGCCGGGGTGGGTGAGAGTGCTGGCCACTCCTCGCCGGCGACCACCGCCCGCATCCGCGCCTCCTCCGCCCAGCTCACCTCCACCTCGCACGACGCGCGCTGCGCGAGCGGCACCATCACCTGCCCCAGCACCCGCTCCTCACGCTCCCCGCTCGAGGGGTTGGTGCCCTCCTCCACCGCACCGCGCAGGATCTGGTGCGCATAGGCAGCCAGCGTTCAGCCGGGGCAGGGCAGCTGTGCCGGTGTTTTCTTGTTTGTAAACCCCCCAGACGTGTCATAGGTAACAGATAGGTACCAGTACGGGTAGTAGGTCAAGCACCCCTGTTGCACCAACGAATTTACCAGCCAGGTCCCTCCTCTCCTGCTCCGACTGAAATAATTGATTATCACTTAACATTATGGTTGATGATTCTTTAATCATCTGATTGCAATCTGATCTGTCTATGCTTTCATAAGGGTAGCGATATCCTAAGCAGTGAGGGCCGCGCCGACGACGAGACCTCGCCGCCTAGCGGCATAAAAGTAGGGCAGCAGGGCGCGCGCACCAGGTTCTGCGCGGCGTCCATGCAGTGCAGCTCGCCCACCAGCACGCGCCCGTCGCAGGTCACCAGGCGCAGCCGCCGGTACAGCAGCTGCCGCGCCCTGTCCAGCGCCGACGTCCCCGGGCTGCCCACCGCCCGGCTGGCGTCTCCATCGTCGCGCCTTCTCGCGCCTTGCTGTGATGCGCCCCCCCCCCCCCCCCCCCCCCCCCCCCGCCCGCGCGTGCGCGCCTGCTCTGGCCAGCCCCCTAGCTACGAGCACTACGTGGCAGGCGGCGGTGGGGTGGAATGTTGCAAGCTGGGCGGCGTGTCCGCTTGAAATTCCTGCCACTCCTTCAGCCGGAGCCGTTGCGATCGATCGCAGGCGCTAAGCTAAAAAGCAGCGAATAACGGTGGACTAGCCAGCGGAGGGGGGTGGCGGCGGACGGGGAAGTACCGCTACCGAAGCAGCGCTTCTGACGTAAACGTTTTTCAAGGCAACGCCCTCATCGACGCGGTGAGAACGGAAGCGCCTGTCGTTGGTCTTCGCTGCTCTGGGCTATTTCGTCGCTCGCAACGCGGTTGGACGAAAGGCCTCACGGCGTGGATGTGCCTGCCGCTGATCAACTTCCGCCTGCTGATGACGAAGCTGATGCTGGGGGTTTGGTTGTACACGGGGTGGGGTGGTGTGAAGGTAAAGTACTCGTACTACGGGCGGCAGGCATGCTGATGAAACGTTTACTGCCTGCCTGCTGAACCTGCTGCCGCCCCCGCCACCGAGCTCCGATGTTTTTGGAGGGGGTGGGCCACAATCAACTGAGGCCAATATCACAATATTATATTTACAGCATGAGCTAGGAGCAGAGGGCGATATCAGGAAATCACAATATCTTACTACCTGTAGTCGCTTCAGATGCCCCCCCCCCCCCCCCACCATTTCTGAGCCCCCCATTTTTTTCAAGCCTGCACCGACAGTACAGTCTAAAGTACTGTTATGGCCTGGCAATGTGTGTAAATGAACCAGCATGCATCCGACAGTCTTTATGCAACATCGGCATACGACAGAGCAATGACACATTATTACATGCTAGCATTATATGTATGTATGTATGTATGTACGTATGTACATATACGCATATATAAACATATATATATCCTCTGTATGCATACATACACATGTATATATATGTACATATTTGTGTATATACATACACTATGATATTATGTATATACATATTTTTATATTCATGCATGGTTATCATATACTATTCTATGTAGTATACATGATATATACTATATTTTATATAACTGTAGATGTATAATTACATCTATATAACTATATCTATGTAGTTTATATATGTACATATATACATAAAACTTCATAACTACATGTATAACTGTATATATGCATTTATAACTCTATATACGTACATGTATACACATGCACAAATACATATATAGATATATACATGTAGTAACTGTACAGATATCAATACATAAAGATATGCATATAACTATATGTACATATAGATATACACATATATATAACTTCTCTAAATATAAGATGCTTTTGAACTGTGCCATATTATGACCCTAGATAAAGCAATACGAGTAACCCCCCCCTCCAGACACCTTGCTATTGTCGTAAATCATAATCAACAAATGAAGTAATTCACTCGATGGGAAACGATACTACATAGCAGAAGGATATGTCAGCTATATTGCGCAGCATGTGCTTGTTCGAGCAGGTACTCATAGCAATTTTCAAAGAAGACGACCGCCGCCATCAGACGTAAGGACGGGCTAAACCACCTCATTTTACATATATATTGCAAGTGCGAATGCATGCGCATATGCATAGCGCGATGCTGCTTGTTAGTTGTGATCGCATAATTATTGCGTACCTGCTGCGTAGGTAGCGATTTTACATGTCAGCAAGAAAGGGTGTATTGTGAGCTGCTTGGACTCGACCATCGTATAAGCTGCTTGGAAGCAATGTTGTGAAAGAGTGCGAGACCTGCATGACCAGCGAAGTGAAGGGCATCGTACCCAATACCGCATCAGCAGTTGCTTAAATGCCCGTTATTGACATATATCTGCTTAGCACCATCTTAACACAAGACTGAAGCATTGTAGCCACAGGGCATGTCGCCTTCAAATGCTCCATATTATTACATGTCCACAAATTGGAAAGTTCCGTCTGGAGTGTCAAGGCCCCGGGAAAGAAAATAGTGTCTATGTATCTAAATGCCAATCATGAGCAGTATAGAATAGGCTTTTTGCATCAGATGCACTGCTGCTGTGGCACAGACACCAGCAGCATGGGCTAACTTCAGAAAATATTGATGGACGCGCTCAGGCATCTCACACAAATGCTGATACATTAATAATCGCCGGTCACAAAGAAGCCTCTCACTAGGCTTTAGATGCCGATCAATGCCAGGGGTTTTGACTGTCTGTGGCTGCGCCGGGCCTTCAGCCCAAAGGCCGAGTACGGGTGCCCTTGTCTGCTGCAGGTTGGCGGACAAGGCGTGCCTATTCACTGCCATTGCACTCCATTGGCGAGGCCATGGCCCCGCCCTCGTACATGCCATACATCCGGGATCGCATGGAGGTGCTGGTGGGGTCCGGTAGCGGCGTCCCCACGTCAGCGGTCCGAACTGATTGCCCCAGTTCGAGCCCACCGGCATGATGCGGGCCGCCTGCATCCATATACATAAGGCGGGTTGGGGGGGTTGGACGGGTGGGTCCGGATAGCGCTTTGCGCATGGTGCGTGAGGAGCCGCTGGCGAGGCTGGGTACGTCGACGCTTCGGTCCCGCCCAATCTCCGGGGCGAAATTAGCCGCATTGCCCAACTGGTTGCCCGACGTCTGCATGTCCGCCAATGCAAAGTGTACGGCACTGCCGAGCAGGTTGCTGGACTGCAGCGGCGTGCTCGGGTCTAATTTGCTCTTGTTCTCGGTCGTTTTGCGCCTTCTTCCAAACAGCCGCCCACGGAGGGTCTGCGTCCGCGATGGGCCCTGGTCACTGCCCCCGGTGCTGCGGCTGCCGGTGTCCTGAAGCCGAGTTGAAAGCATTGACTTAAGACTGTCAATCTCTCCACGGACGCGCAGCATCTCCTCGCGCAACTCGTCGTTTGCGCGCTCTGCCTGCGACTTCTCGTTGTAGTAGAACGGCAGGTCACTTGGCTTATCGAATCCAGAGGGCATGCGAGAGACCCCGTTGCGGATACGGCGGATCTTCCGCTGTCGCCGGAGAAACAGGCCGCCAAACTGCAATACAAAGCAGCCCAAGTGTTTGTCAGTGAGCTTCTTCAACTTAGACTGCCTTCAAGATACAGCGAGGCGAGCTTTCATGTACGCGGATGTCCTACTACTGCTTCATTCTTTATTTGGCTGTAGCTTTTGGCTACATTTGGCAACATGCTGACAGCGTAAAGCTCTGGTCCGTGTCAAGCAAGGGCAGCAGCTCCAACCTGCACGACAAGGTACACGGCGAGCATCGCGGCAGCAATGATGGCCAGCGTCGAGCTGGCGTCACCCCAATAGCTCGACTTTCCTACTTCATTGTCCCCGTATGGCATTGCCTCCAATGCGTTCAGTTCTTTGGGTAGCCAGCGGGAGCGGCTGTCGTCGATGGACCACCCGCTGTCCAGCGGGGGCACGTTTTCCATTCCGGAACCTTCGTCGCCAGGGTTGTCCATAGTTGCATCGCTGCTAGTTGAGAACAGCACAAAACAGCATATCAGCCGTGGTAACCTGATTAAGCTGCAATGGATATAAGGAGCTGCCGATGCTATTTAATTGAGTTCGCGGTTGAAAAATAATGATTCAAATATCCGTGTGGTATTCCTGGTCTGGTGTGATATCGTTAAAGATTAATATAGCTTTTTCTCTCTTTGCCGGGGGGGGGGGGGGGGGGGGGGCAGTAACCATGATATACCGCGAACCCAAGCGTGGTTACCGGTATAGGAATGATTTAAGCTTTTTCTACGTCATCGCAAAATTCCGTAGCAAAAGCGATTAATAACTTGCATCACGAAGCATGACACATCTAGGTCAATCTTGTAGGAACGAGGGACGCAACATAAAAGTGTGTGTGTGTGTATGCTTGTGTGTGATGGTGGTGGTGGTTGGGGGGGGCGGGGGGGGGCGCTCACATGTAGATGCCGCCCTGATAGTGCAGTATAAAGTTCATGGCTTGGTTGACCATTTCCTGTATGCTCATCCAGCCCTCTGCCTCACGCTTCAGCCGGTCCACCAGCATGAGGTCGAGCGTCTGCATACGAAATGCGATGGCCGCGTAAGTTGATCGCAGCGGCTCGCTGATGACAACGCCCTGACGTTTGATGGATTCAGTGAGCCCTTGCATCCCGCTGGAGAAGTCGTCAAAGCCCTCAATGCCACGGGCGCCCTGCAGGCCGCCCAGCGAGCGCTGCACGTCGTACACAAGCGCCGGCCGGTCAAACGCAATAGCCACCTGCATGGGGGCATACTGTCGCTCAGCGCGCGACCAGTTGTGGGAAGGAGAGCACTTCTTCGCATGCACACCCTCAGACAATGTCACTTTCCTGGACTACAGTAAAAGATTCTTGAGGATAGGGGATTTGGCAAGAACAATGGATTTCTACCTATGCAGTATGCAGCTCGGGCAGTGATTATGGATTGATGATGTGTTTGTTCGGACAGGAAATGCTCTGGCTTTCCAACCTCATGGCCATCCTTCAGGTACTCATAGCATTCGTTGATGTTTTTGGCCAGCTTGGTGCTGCCAACTTCCAGGTTTAACACCTCTTCATACACGCCGCCAACAGTGCACAGCTTCACCTCCCGGTTGCTGATGCGTGATTTGATGATGGGGACCGGCTCCCAGATGTTGACATCTTGGATCTCATGGATGATGCCGCTGATGGAGGAGGTGAAGAATGCAAAATTGATGAGGCCCACCATCATCCACAGGAATGCGAGGAACCGACCAGACATTGTGATGGGAACCTTGTCACCGTAGCCAACCTATGCGTGCACCAAACGTGCCACAAGTCAGTGGAATCAAAAGCAAAGCCACGTCGCGGAACGCTGGTCTCTCAAGGGGATCCATTGTTCCCGATCGCTTACAGATGAAACCTGCCAACACTGATGGATGGATGAGAGGAGCAGGGAAAGATGCAGGCGCAGCTCACCGTGGTCATGGTGACCAGACTCCACCAGATGCCGTCATCCACCCCGTCCAAATACGCGGGCGGAAACATGTGCGGATTTTCGTGCCGCTCGATCAGCCAGATGAGGTGGCCCGAAATGATGAGAGAGATAGCGAGGATCGAGACAATGCTCAGGTTCAGCGGGGTCATAATGTTACGCCGTGCGATTTCCCAGCCTGTCTCGCGCGTTTGTTGCGTAAGGAAAGAAATACCGGTCCTGCAAGCAAATCACAGCCAGGTCGAGCAAGATGCTCAGCTAGTTCTAACAGTGCCTGCTGGTGACCAGAACGGAATGTCTGATTTGGAATCAATACTCTAACTTACTGGCGCTCTCCCAAATTCCACCGACAGGGGGTGGGTTGGGGCTCACTTCTGGTATGGCTGCGACCAGGCGAGGCAGCAGACATCTTGGCTGGTGATGTTTCCCGGAACGCCCGATGTGGCGTTGCATTTGTGAGCGCCAAACATTGCGGGGCACTGCGAGCGCGCAGCTGTGCGCACAAAGCCGCCGACGGCCATGTCGCATTCCCCCGTCTTGGCGCCCCACAAGGCGTCCGGGTAGGTGCGCTTCAGGATGACGCGAAACCGCGTGTGGTACAGCGAGAAGTCCGCGTTCCTGTGAGGCAGGACGGGCAGGCCTGCTTAGTTCCTGTGCTTGTGATTGTGGGGCAATCAACGAAAGGCTGTTTTATGCTGGTCTTCATTCGCTCAGTCACTGAATGCCTCACCCAAACACGGAGATCGCGCGCATCAGCTCCACGTCCATGCCCTGGAAGCTGGCGGCAAAGCTCGATAGCGGCTGCAGCATCAGAAGCAGGAGCAAAAAACCGGTCATTTCATGTCACCTCTTCATACTGTTGATACTCTTGATAGAGGAACCAAAGCGCCAACATCACGATGAGATCAGGGACATGAATTGGCTGCGACCCTGCCACCTACATGCTTGGTGTCATAGAAGCGCTCCCTCTCAAGCGCCTCGGCAGGCTGTTGCACAGCCCGCGCCAGGCTTCGCTCGAACTCCTGTTGAAATTCGGGCACTGCGAATGTTACAACCGTGCAGCGTGGACATTGTGAAACGAGGCATGCCGGGTGTTGCGCGGCTGCGCACCGGGTGCTCAGTGATGAACTCCCGGATGGTCATGTTCACAGGGATCTGCTCTCCCACCACAGCTGCTTCCAGTCCATCAGGTAGGTTGGCAATGGCGAGCACCTGCTTAACCGTCTACACATCCACACCATGCGAAATCAGGCCAGCTTTGCATTTAGTTTGCAGCGGCAGCCCAGTGACTCTACATGTGAGCCAAAGCGCACACACACCCATTCCTGATCGCAAACAGAAGAACGCAGTACACACCGCAGTCGCCGTCGATAATGGCTCGCGAGCTTCTTCCAAAACGAACACTTGTGGAAAACACTAGTGGTGTTGGTGGGGGCGGGGCGGCTAACTCGGTGTGAGCACACTGCACTGCCATTATTGACCGCAAAAACAGAGCATAGCTCAATTAGAAATCGCTGCCGAGTGTGGCTCGCGAGCTTGTCGAACCTGTCTTCCCCGAAAAAATGGAGAGCGAGAGAGTAAAACGGGGGGAGGGGGGGGGGGGGGGGGTGTTGCGGAATATGTCGTTGCAAGGTTGCGGAGGGTGCCGCGGGGGTGCCGGGGAATGTCAGTGCAAAGTTACGGAGCGCTACGAGATGTGATGCGTCTTTATTAATAGGCACCACGGCACGTAAGGCATAACACTGTGAAGAATAGTGACTACACGCGGCCCGGAGCTAAAGAGTTGCGGCATCCAGGCATGTGTGCCGCGGACGCGTCTCCCTCGACGAAATTTCAAGGAAACCGGACGCCGTATCGGGAGATTCGGTGCCCGGTAAACTTGGCGACTTCGCGGCGAGGGTTCCGAATGCGCGTTCCGTTCGGATTGCTAGTGCAACTCCAAGCTGCCCGAGAGCGCGCGAGGCCGTCCATCGCCGCCGCCACACGCGCCGGCTGACGCATTCATGTCCCAGTCCGCTGAATTCGTTCAAAATCAGACGAGTCCAACTCGCACGCTGTGAAGGCTGCGCAGCAGCGCCTCCGCACCTGCCGGTTGTAGTACCGCTCCAGAGCGGTCGACTGCCGCAAAAACACGAACGGCGTGTACTCGGCGGTGCAGATGGTGACGTCCTCCGGTTGGTACAGGACCCCCCCTGAGCGCGCCACGCCGTCCAGATCTGGACCAGTCGTGGACACAGATTCCCAGCCCCCAAGGCATTGTGCGTCAACTCCGGACAGGAACCCGAGGAGGAGGAGCAGCAGAAAGGCTGCGCCGCTGGGCAGCATCCGCTGTGGGCCGCGCCAACGCCTGCTGCTGTAAAACGACGCGCCGCGCTCCGCTCGACTCCGCTCGGCTGCTAACGCGCCCGCCATGCCACCCGCCCACCCGGAAGCACCGCGCAGGCTCTAATTTAATTCCAGCTGGGGAGCTATGGGTTTGCTTTTGACGTGCTGCTGGTCGCGGCGGTAGTGGCGTGATGTGGTGCATAGGTGGCGCGGGTGAGCCGTGGCGAGTTTATCGCGCTCTGTGGCACCCGGCCCGTACCGGTATCTGGTCCAGTAGTAGTCACGATTACCCCGGGACGCGATCAGTAGACTACCTCGGACTACTGGTAGTTTTTTTTTCGGTAGTAGTCAGGGGTAGTACTGGTCATCTGTCATCGAACGCGCGCCGCCGTGGTGCTGATGCTGCTGCACGCAAGGACGTACAGGTAGCGTATGTACGCTGTGGATAGAGCAGTACATAGCGACGACTATCTCCGTACAGGTAGTTCCAGCAGAGGGAATCTGGGAACTGATTCCAGGCTAGGAACAGTCCTCGCGTGCCGTACGCTAGAAGCGGACAGCTCAGAGCTCCATTGTTTTGCGATCGGGTTTATTTGCGCGTGTGATAGCCGTGTGAACGGGTACTCAAGCAAAATCTAGTATTTTACGCAGTGGTCGCAAAAGTAGTCGCAGCTAAAGTCGTTTTACGCAGTGAAGTACGGTAGACATGTAAGGAGATGTGTTACGCAGACATTACGTCGCTACTTAGCGACTACTTACGCAGATGCGTGACATTGCGATATACGACGGATATCACGATGCGCAGTGACGACGGACGTAGTGAACAATAAGCAGACCTGCCACCGTGGCGAATAAGATGGTCATATATAGAATCATATAAATAAGATGGCAAATGATATCAGTAGGGCCGTCTCATTTTCATCCGTTATAACCGCAAATACCCGCCGGGATCTTGCGTATTGATGCTGGTGCGGCGCGCCGCCTCCCCGCCCGGGCAGGGTGAGGGGCAGGCTGCGGAGGATGATGGACTTAAATGACGGTTCTGCTTAAATGTAGGATTTTTCCTTCCCCAGTACTTTGCGTTCATTCTCTTGACGCTCTTTCTGTATTAACCAACAAGTATATATGATGGACTTGCACCTAAGCCAGCAACGGTGCTTTGGTCGATATGGCTACCTGGCCGCTTCAGGGCCGCCGTCGTCATCAGCAGTGCCACGACTCCATGTGAGCTTCGACGCTGCTCCCAGCATAAGTCGGCGCAGCAGGGCCTTCGTACCCAGCAACACCGTCTCGGCTCGGTCCTGCGCTCCCGCCCGGTATGCTCTCGCAAGCAGCCTCCGCGCGGGTCATCATACGGCCGGCGGTGGCGATGACGATGGCGATGAATGCGTGCCCTCACAGCCCTCCCTCCGGCAACGGCCGATACACCGTATCGATTCGCCTCGTGGCCTCCAACGACCACGGTGTGCGGGCCGCCGTCGTCTGCAGCCAGCGGTGGCAGCGGCGGTTGCCCCGTCAGCGAGCACGGGTGCACGCCAGCGGGGCGGCATGGGTGACGGCAGCGGCAGCAGCACCGGCACCGGAAGCACCTGTGCTGAAGCCACCGAAGCTGAAGGCCCTGGCGGCCACCGTATCCGTCGGCCTTGCAGTGCTGTTGCTGCCTCGCCCCGAAGCTCTGACGCCAGAGGCATGGCGCCTGCTTGCACTCTTCCTGTCCACCATCACGGGTCACCCCCCCCCCCCCCCCACCGCCCCCATGGATCTCCTGTCAACGCTGAGGGAATTGTCCATCATTCCAGCTGCGATTATGTAGTGATGGCTCATGCCCATGCTCTCTGAGCCTCTATTGCCAGCACATGCATGAGGTAAAGCGCCCCGATGTCGTCTGAGCATGCACCATTTCACGGTGTCATGACAACACACATGCACTGCAGGTATTGTCCTGCAGCCGCTGCCCATGGGAGCCGTCGCGCTGATGGCCCTTGGCGTGGCAGTCGCCACCAAGGTGCTCACCTGGTCCGCCGCGTTTGCTGCCTTTTCTGCCGAGGTGCCGTGGCTCATCGTCTCCGCCATGTTCATCGCGCAAGGCTTCAAGAAGACCGGGCTGGGCCAGCGCCTGGCCTTCACCATGGTGACGGCGCTGGGCCGATGGGGCGCGATTGGGCTCGCTTACGGGTTGGTGGCGGCGGAGGCTCTGCTGTCCCCTATGATCCCGTCCGTCGCCGCGCGAGCGGGCGGCATCATCCTCCCCATCACCACCTCGCTGGCGGAGGCCGGAGGTAGTCGCGCGGGAGACGGGACCGAGAGGCGTCTGGGTGCGCACCATAGGGCACCCATCCCGCTCACATGCTGGGCTCTGTGTACCAAGGGCCGGGCCTGCTATCCGTAGCCACAGTTATAATGCACGGCAGGGCGAGTTAGCCCGCCATTCATATGCCCTTGCATGCCCTTATCGCTCGTGGTTGTCTATCTGCTGGCTCCGGCAGGCGCTTACCTGGTGGCCACCGTCTACCAGTGCTCTGTCGTCAGCAGCGCCATGTTCCTCACCGCCAATCACCCCAACCCGCTGTCTGCCCAGCTGGCCGCCGCCACCGTGGGCGTCACCCTCAGCTGGGGCAGCTGGGCGCTGGCGGCTGTGGTGCCCGGCCTGGTCTCGTTGGCTCTGATCCCGCTCCTGATCTACAAGATGTACCCCCCAGAGGTTTGCCCCCAAGTCTACTTATCCCTTGCTCCCGGGCGTCAGTGCATGCAAGCCATGATGGGCCGGGAACCATCACTTACGGATGCCTGCCTATGACTTGTTTCCGCGACGGGTGCCGGTACGGTGAATCATAAGAACACTGCGACTAAGAGCCCGCCCCTCCTTGCCAGAGGTAAAATATAGACGGAACTATAACGGATTTTTATAAGCAAACATTCTTATAGGTTGCATGCAAGCTCGAGATGAGGGTTGTCATGAGGGTTATTGTGGCTGAGGCGGCACCCGTACAGGGTTGGGGGAGTGGCGGATGTTATGAACGTTTTCTGAGTTCCACCATCCTGGGTGCAACAGCCAGGAGCCCTCCTCGGCCACCCGTGAGTGAAATTCTGCTCTCACATTATGAGAAGTACATTATAGGGCGGCACATTGGGCATTATTGACTGCGTCAGTTGATCCATCATCAGTGCTATAGCATCCGCGAATGTTGAAATGAAAACAGCACAATTTTCGCCCCACCACGCCATTCATTGTTACCTATTTAAACCCCCCCCCCCCCCCCCTACACACTCACACACACACACACACCTGCACGCCCTTTGGACCAATCCAAGCAAGTTCTATGATGTTATTGTGAGGATTATTCAGGGCCAATATAGATCATCGCGGATTCTGTATGATTGTTCCAGGACCTGGGATTTGTAGGAGCGATTATGGCAGCCGCTATATGTTGGTTACTTATGTTAGCATGAGAGCGGTCGCTTGCTCTCATGGGGCCGATGCACCTGTGGCGCTGCTGGGCAGGCTGAGGCAGCCGACACGGGCGAGGTGCTGGCGGCCGCGGAGGAGCGGCTCCAGCAGCTGGGCGCCATCAAGCCGGCGGAGGCCACCATGGCCGCTGTGCTGCTCGGCACTCTGGTGCTCTGGGTGTTTGGTCACCAGCTTGGAGTTGCGCCCGGTCTCGCAGCCCTGGGTAAGCGTACCCTAGATGCTGTGACAGGACCTAGGGTACATCTTTGGCACATGCCGTGCTGCCAATATTCACAAATGAGACAAGTTACCGTATGTTAGCTTTGGGTTTGCGGTATAGTGTCGTTTTTTAGCCATCCCCCTCCACGAAGAGAGAAAAACAAGGTTTATCTCTAAATATATAAGAATGTAACACGAATACCATACGGGCCTTCCGACTTGATGGTGCAAAACAATCCATTATTTTTTGGACTTGCGAATCCAGTTAAGTGTTATTGTACTTAGAGAGAGCTTGGCCATTGGAACATTCAAGCCCTAGATGGCCCATGTATGAGACACCGTCCTGCATCATTGTGCTTGAACGCATCATAAGGCATACATGGCTTGTTCAGGTCGTAATCATCAATGACCCTGTCCTGATATCGACCCCTGCCAAGTTCCTCCGCATCTGCGACTCTCATCAACAATAACAAAAGTGTTGCTATTCTGCGCGATGATGCATGTTTAACGGACCATCTTCAGCTTCCCGTATGCACGGTCTGCGGGTGCACATCTCAATCCACTAACGAGTGCTGACAAGCACACCCCCCCCCCCCCCCCCCCCGTCCCGGCCTCCTATTGTGTGCTCCTGTCTTTCCCGCAGCCGGGTTGTCAGCACTTCTTCTCACAGGCGTCATCTCATGGGTGCGCCAGAGCGTCCGCCCACTTTCCCGTTTGTAACCCTCCCATGAGTGTCGATAGCAGATGCCAGAGCACATGCTGCTTTAAAGTTCGCATATCAATTCAGCTGCCGAGACAATTGCCACTTGCCATGACCACGCTTTGGGTTCGCGGTATCTGAATGATTTCTATCCCCCCCCCCCCCCTGCGAAGAGAGAAAGACTACACGTACCTTGAAATGCACCACGAATATCTCAAAGATCTTCCGGCTCGATGCTGCAAAATACTTTATCAGTTCTGTACCCGCGAACCCAATTTAATGTTACGAGTATCCACATCAAGGGCTTCCATTGGCCCAGCTGACATTTAGACATGGTTGCCCGCCTGACGCACCCAGGATGAATGCCTCGGGTGCAAGAGCGCGTGGAACACGCTCATATGGTTCGCGGCGCTCATCGCCATGTCGGGCGCACTGAAGGCGTCCGGCCTGGTAGCGTACTTCAGCGATGGCGTTGCTGCTGGCGTGGCCTCCTTTGGGCTTCCGTGGGGGCCGTCCTTCCTGATGCTGCTGCTGGTGTATATCCTCAGGTACGCTCCGATCCTTCCCTTCCCAGTGCAATTCGGCACAGCTTTCTGCGCAAACAAAAAACACCCATGTACCGTTCAAAGCAACTGCTGGGACACGGAATTTATCTGCTTGTATTCTCGCGACTAGAAGAGGACTGGACAAGTACGAACTGGGTTTTTGCCTACAGTGATGCAGTCAGATGGTTCGTTGGGCGCAGAAGTTGTGGTGTCATTCTATGTGTCACGCACTTGGCAGCACCGCATAGGCTCAAAGCAGGTAGCTACAATGCTCCGAAACCATCTCAATGTGCCACGCACTCAAGTGCACTTCATAGGCTGAATTGGAGTACTACAACTCTCCGAAACCATACCTATGTGCTACGCACTTGGAAGCACTTCATAGGCTCAACGCAGGTGGCTGAAACGCTCCGAAACCATCTAGGTGTCACGCACTTGGCAGCACCGCATAGGCTCAAAGCAGGTAGCTACAATGCTCCGAAACCATCTCAATGTGCCAAGCACTCAAGAGTACTTCATAGGCTGAATTGGATTACTACAACTCTCCGAAACCATACCTACGTGCTACGCACTTGGAAGCACTTCATAGGCTCAACGCAGGTGGCTGAAGCGCTCCGAAACCATCTAGGTGTCACGCACTTGGCAGCACCGCATAGGCTCAAAGCATGTGGCTGCAACGCTCCGAAACCATTTCTATATGCCACACACTCGGGAGCACTGCAAAGGCTTGCAACGAGTGGCTGCAATGTTTTTGAAACATATCTATAGGCTACCGCACTCGGGAGCATGGCATAAGCTGAAGTGGCGACTACAACTCTCCGAAACCATATCTACGTGGCATGCACTAGGGAGCACTTCATAGGCTCAATGCAAGTGGCTGCAATACTCCGAAACCATCTATGTGTCACGCACTTGGCAGCACTGCATAGTCTCAAAGCATGTGGCTGCAATACTCCGAAACCATTTCTATATGCCACGCCTTGGGAGCTCTGCATAGTCTCAAAGCTGGTAGCTGCAACGCTCCGAAGCCATATCTATGCGCCACGCACTCGAGAGCACTTCATAGGCTTGCAGCAGGTGGCTGCAATGCTTCGAAACCATCTCTATGTGTCACGCGCTCGCGAGCACGTAAAGGTCAATTGAATTACTACAACTACCCAAAACCACATCTACGTGCCACGCAATAGGGAGCACTTCATAGGCTCAACGCAGGTGGCTGCAGCGCTCCGAAAACCATATCTGTGTCACGCACTTGGCAGTACTGCATAGGCTGGAAGCAGGTGACTGCAGCGCTCCGAAACCTGTCTCTATATGCCACGAACTCGGGAGTACTCCATAGGCTTGCAGCGGGTGGCTGAAACGCTCCGAAACCATACTTATGTGCCACGCACTCTAGAGAACTTTATAGGCTTCATGCGGCAGGTGCCTACAACATCCCGAAACCATATGTATGCGCCATGCACTCGGCGACACTACCTAGGCTTGCAACGGGTGGCTGCAATACTCCGAAACCATATCTACATGCCATGCATTTGGGGGCACTTCATCGACTAAACACAGATGACTGCAACGCTCCGAAACCATCTCCATGTGCCACGCACTCGACAGCACTTTATAGGTTTGCAGCGGGTGGCTGCAACACTCCGAGGGCGTGGCACATAGATGCGGTTTCGGAGCGTTGCAGCCACCTACATTGAGCCTGTGATGTGCTCTTCAGTGCGTGGCACGTAGATATGGTTTCGGAGCGTTGCAGTCATCCACTTCAATCTTATGCTGTGCTGAGTACGCGGCACATAGATGGTTTCGGAGCATTGCAGCGACCTGCTGCAAGCCCATGAATAGTTTTCGTCAGTCGTTACAGGCATTTTCAAGCAGCTGACCGGTAGGCCGACATCGCTACCTTTTGTGTCCCCACCCGCAGCCACGTCTTCTTCGCTAGTAACATCGCCCACGTGTCCGCCATGCTGGCCGCCTTCCTGGGCGTCGTGGTCGCGGCCGGGGCGCCCGGCTCCCCTGGCTGCCATCGTCTTCGCGTGCTTCAGCAACATGATGGGCGGCTTCACGCCGTACGGCATGAGCCACGCCCCGATGTTCTTTGGCTCGAGGCAAGTGCCCGCCCACCGACCCGCCTTCTCCTCACCACCCAGGGCTCAACCTGTGCAAAAAAACTAGCTAATGTTACATGCTACGGCATCTCGTGATTCCTAGCCATCCCTTGGTTGCGCTACGGCACAGCTAACTCCCCGACCCCATCTCCTGGCTGCCCACCTGCAGCTACGTGTCCACCCGTAGCTGGTGGGGCGTCGGCCTGGCGGTGCTTGCCCTCAACATGGTCGTCTGGCTGGTGGTTGGCGGGCTGTGGTGGCGAGTGATTGGGTTGTGGTGATGCCGCACCGCCGCGCACCAAACCATTCGCGCCAAGCCGCGGCTGCCCTATCTGTGGGTGAGTGCATATTTCACATTGAAGGCGGTTTGCCTGTCCTGGAGGAGGCGCTTCTCTGCCAGTTGAATCAATCCCCTGAACACCGCTAGTGGCTGAGGATCCGCCACGAGACTTTGCGACGCGGTGGCGGCGCTGCTGTCATTCCAGCCTGCGGTGAGGCGGCGTGAGGGACATGCCCGCTGTGATGGCCAAGGGTTGCGGGATGCAGATGTGATACCCACCCGGTTGTGGAGCCCAATATTGATCAAGGAAAGTCCTCGGACATATCGCAATACTGTGATTTACCCAACAAGGCCTTAGCAGGTAAAGCCTTAGCTGTTTACCCAACTTGGATGTCGTGATGCCCTCAATCCACCTACAGCCCCATGTAAGGTTTCTCTCCCTCCCTCCCCCCCCCCCCCCCCCCCCCGCCCCGGCTCTCTCGTGTGGTTTAGCCCCCCCCCCCCCCCCCCCCCCGGCCCCAACCTCTCCAGTGGGATGGATTGAAGGTATGGTAGCTAGTCTAGGTAGCTTTCTGTCATTTTGATAACGGTGACACATGTTTCTATCTGCGGCAAGTCTGCAACCCGCGTCGCCTATTTCGCGAATTGAACCTTCCCAGCAAGCGAGCACGGCCTGCCAGCCTTTGCTTTCTCACTTCACATGGTGCCTGCTTGAGCGTCCTGCAATGCAGCTGGGACGTTCTTCGATTTGTTTTCCATGCCGCATTGAGGTTCAGGGACCTGACCTTCAGAGGGCGGCACGCTACGGGCTACGGCCGACCCTATGCGGGTTCATGCAGCCGGGCCGTAAGACAGCTGGCATGTTGTAGTTGGAAGACTGGCGGCAGCAGAGGTGTAACAAATTTCAAATTGCATGCCGCCAACGTGCATGCGTGGTGTGGGCAACAGTTGGCAATGCCATGTTTGCAGCTGATTGGGTTTCGCTCGTGAGCATCTCCATTCATCTCACGTTGGCCGTGTCTTGGGCTTGGTGGCTGCTTGAAGACGAAGTTAAGTCGAGGCACGGGATGGCGGGTTGGGTAGAAGGGGGGGGGGGGGGGGGGTGCATGGGGTGGGGATGGGCAGCTAGGCTATTGCATCAGACACTCTCATGTCCACGGACGGATTGAAGCAGCGCCAGCAGCAGAGCAGCCAATGGCCGCTGCCGCTCAAATCATCGTCCACTCATCTTCCTCATCGATCTCCATTCTTGAGGACATGGCGCTCATGGACTCCAGCGCGCTGCCGCTCCTCGACCCGGTTGCGGATGGCTGTCATTGTGCAGCGCGGCAGGGGGGCGGGAAGGAAGGGAGAGGGCGGGGGCGGGGAGTGAGCATCGCCTTCCTACCTGTACAGCTCTAAGAGCATGCAGTGGTATTGCTTAACGGTCACAGCAGCATTAAAAGGCCAAAATAACCCAACAAGGCCACTCGTAAGTGTGTATGGTAGGGCCCATATATATGTATGGAAGTCCCGTATTCATGCGGGACGACACATATCTAGCCATAGATATATGGTTTATGGGTTGGGCTGGTTTAAGGGTTAGGTTATGGGTTTAGGGGCTGGGATTGGTCTGAGCGCATGTGGGATTTGACACATACTGATGGGCTCTGACACATA
>VCJN01001320.1:0-87451 GCA_006384855.1 Tetraselmis striata
CCACGTGAGCGTGAGAACACGGAGGGTGGGTGGAGGGGTGCTCGCCTGGCCGGTGGTGGCGGCCACGAAGACAACCAGCTGCTCGCCGGGGAGGCCGGTCACGTCGAACGCGTCCATCGGCATCGCGCGCGCCTCCCAGTGGCGCCGCCCCGCCTCGCGCCCCACGCGCTCCGCCACGTCCTGTCGCGGGCGGGTCGTGGGGGCGGGCGGTCAAGAGGGGGGTGTTAGATGCAGGGGTACAGGTGCCTCGTACTCGCAGCGGCGTGGCGGCATGTCCAGCAGCGGGGGCCTAGAAGAAGGCGCGCGCGCGGGGGGGGAGGGGGGGGGTTGAGTTTTTCCTCGGCAACCTGTGCATTGCCTGTCTCCGAGCCGTACAGCACCAGCAGCCTCCGCCTCTGCGTCATTATGTGGCACAGCGCGAGAGAGAGCGTTGGTTTGCCGGCGTTGGTACGAGTAGTCCGCTCTGCTTTACGAGTGTAGAGGGCGACGACGATCGGCGGGGAGACGAGCGTACTGTGACTGTGCAGTGGACGGGGCTGTCGTCGCCAAGCCTGCAGCTCGTCATCACTGAAGCAGATCGTTATTAGTGGCTCCATTGGCGGCGGTACAGGTTGTTTTTCCCGCCCCCGGGACAGGACTGGCACCAGTGAAACCCTTGCAGCGTCTCTACGACGGCCGTTTGGGCAGCAATCGAGTAACCGAAAGCCCTGGGTAGGCGACGCTCCGTTGTAGTCATCAAGCAAATTGCCGAAGCATTCTGCCAGACTAATTAAGGGCCAATGATGGAATTTCCAACACTATAATACTGTTGGATATAATTACATGAGCTAGCAGCAGAAGGCGATATCGGAAATCACCAAAATAAAAGGCAATCAGAAAGGTCCTCTACAGCGACTGCGGGGTGGAAGCAGTAACATGAGAAGACGCAGAGTGGGCACGAGCACACGCATCAGACTTGGCCATCTGCACACCGGCAGAGAGAATGCCGCCCAGGGTACCATGCACGCAAGCCGAGACCCGCTGCAACAGCCCCCGCCGTGTGCGCGACAGGTGACGGCGGAACTCAGCAGGTTGGCCGGCGACAAAGTTTCGAAGTGCCTGAACGGATTGACCACGAAGAAAGCAAGAGGTCGGGGCGGAAGGACCGCCAGGGAAGTTGCGCACAGCCAACAGCACCGCGAAGATGTAGACCACAGTCAAAGCGGACTTCCCGAGTCGGCCGCGGTCCTCAACCACAAAAGGGTAGTACCGGTGAACACCCTGCACTGGGGCGGAAGACGCCCCGGTCCGCTGCCAACTTAGCATGCTCCGCCTCGGTCGCCGCGATTCCCGGGATGCACCAGCGGGGGTCGTTGCTCCAAGTGGGGGTCGTGGAGGACACGCACGCGAAGTCGATCATGTAATCGCACGCTGCCCCTCCCCACCCCGCCAGCGTCAGGTCCGACGGCCGCGAGCGGTCCGTTGGGCGCAGCCCACTCGTCTCAAGGGTCAAGTCGCCGGCTCCCGAGCGGTCCCGGTCAAGCACCGCCCCCCGCATCAATTGCCACAGATGCCCACAGATTCTTCAAAGCGGTATGCATGCGGTGCTTGTAGTTCGCTACGGGGCATATGGGTAGATGATCCACGATGAAATCCGTAGCGCTCCGGTTCGAGCCATCCGTAGAGCGAAGCCATAAGGGATCAATACCACACGTTGGGCCAGGGCAAGTGACAAGCGCGGAACCTCCGCGCGGGCAAAGGCCCAGTACCCGTGCAGCGGCGGCCGCATAAGCAGCATGGGGAATCTTGCGGGCGGACTCGTGATCCGACTGGAAAAGCGATAGGGAGCCCGGCCCGCACGCGTTGTACAAGCGCAGGGTATCAAGTCGCGAGGCCGCTGCACCAGTACGTTGGAAGCTGAGATCGAGGGCCACGAAGTCACGCAAGCGAATCGCACGGCTGAGGTGGCGTTGGACAACCATGGTCGTGGGTTGATCATCGGAGGTCGCACCCGAACCCGTACCCGAGGGCGGAGCAGTAGAACCTGGCAGCGATTCTGGGAGGGAGACAGTGGCTGCTGACGGAGGGTGTGCCACTAATTCGCCCGGCGACGGTATCTTCAGAGCTACAAAAGCGCATGTAGTAACGGTATTGGCAGTACTCGTACCACCGATAGGAAGCAATTGCTGGGCAGCAGAGGCGGCCTCACCAGTACCAACTCCAAGAGGAGTGGCCGTAAAAGGAGATGTGGTGACGCGCAATCCTCCGCTAGTGCTCGTACCCGTACGGGTCGTAGTACCAGCTGCTGGATCCGATGCAGCGGTGGTCGTAGCATTACTGACCGTAAGTAACTCGATAATACTGTTGGATCACCGTCTAAAACACTGCCATCAAAATACCCGGCAGTGACCACAAAAGGTCCGCCCTACCCGTTTGGGCGTCGGCCCATTCGATTAATGCGAGTTGGGGCAAGCCCCAACCCGTGGAGCAAAGCATTTCGGGAGCGCGATACATGTGCAACAAAAAAGGCAATGTGAGGGAGGGCCCGACGCCATAGCTGGAAAAATTTCCCATTCCCAGTAAAATCCAGGGCGCCGTGAAGGGAGGGGGGGACCCCGCCCAAAATAAAGGCAGTTAAGTCCTCAGGTATTGACGCAATATAACCTGACTACTAATAAAATCCCTGAACTCCGGAACTAAGAACCCCAAATTATGACGGTGATACCCCCACCGCGGGCACTCCACCAACATATGTTCGATAGTCTCAGATTCATCTCCGCCACATGCAGGGCAGTGTTCCAGGAACCGCTCAGGCATTGCATGAATCCGGGCCAATCGGCGGGCAGTGGGAAATACTCGGGTGCGTAATTGTATCATAATGTGCAACCCGGCCACAACCCCCGCGGGGACACCCACACCGTACTGTGGCAACGGGTTTGACGCATAGGACGCCTAGACATATATACCCCATGTGTTATTGCGTGCTAACGATGCCGACGATTCGTGACGATTCGCGCCAACACCGATGCCTTACTAGTTTAGCGGCATCGCGCGCGGCTAGTGACCTCCACTCAAGTGGAAGGTGCGCCCCCTCAGCTAGCCCTACGTTCGCCCTAGGTAGTCGATCTAACCACCGCACAGTCCCTGACGTCCACGTGTTAGGGCGCGCCCGACTTAGCTGATCTACTGAATGGGTTATACATGTATTCAAGTCGGATGCTTTAAGGAACGCCCGAGCCCGTGCCGCAGCGGCCGTAGCCTCTAGGGGCGCAATATCCATTTCCCGCATCATCGGTGCAGTGGCCACTCCAGGGGAGTTTTTACCTACCCCAATGAGGCACCGCAGGCACTGATTGAGTACGGTTTGTAATTTATTTTCGCCGCTAGTTCTATCCATGCCCCATACTGTACTTCACACCCATAAGTTAAAACCGGCAGTACACAGGTTTTAAAAACCGACACACGAACATTTATAGGAATTATGTCCCGTCCACCGACTAATACCGAATCGAGCGCCTCAATGGCGCGCTTACCCTTCTTAACCCGGTCTTCTACTATGTGTTGCAAACCTAAATCCGACTTAATGACCGTACCCAAGTACCTATATTCATTTACAACCGGTACCCGTTCCCCCTCAAGCTGCCATCGGGCAGCTTGTTCGCGTAACGCGGTCTCGTCGGAATATCGGCCTAATGCCGTCACCCCACACTTAAGTACCCCAAACCCCATAAAATGGTCCTCCGCGCCACTGCGAGAATTGGGCGAACATGGCATGCAAGTTATCGAACGAGCATGTGATACCAATAGCGTCGTTCGCATATAACATCCCCTGGCACCCTTAGTGGTTGCCTTGCCGCTAATGTGTCGGTGCACCCTGGTACATCATACCTAGATGTTCTACCCCATCGAATATATCGTTAATAAATAATTATGTTAAATCGGATGGGGGAAGCGGGGCATCCCTGTCGGAGGCCACGCTCTATGGGTATGGGGTCTGATAGTGTTCCCGGGGCCACCTACCCATGTCTTGACCCGTACCATACTATCCCTGTATAAAGTTTTAATGAAGGTAAGCATATGACCCGTAACTCCTATGGCTTGTAGTTTTAGGAATAAAAGCTCATGAGGTACGGTGTCATATGCCTTCCTAAAGTCAATAAAACCCGCGTACGTGGGTAGACCTGCCGCTTGGCGACGAGCCGCGATATCGAACAAGCTGGCGACTTGCATGGGGCCCTCCTCATTCCGCATAAAACCCGCTTGCCAACGGCGGATTATCCCTTTAGTTTGGCAGACGTCTTGCAAGCGTTGGGAAATGACGGTCATAAGGAGTTTCATAGCGGCACCCATAATCGAAATACCTCTATAATTGCCCATAATGGTCGCGTCGCCTTTCTTGGGCACCGATACTATGGCCGAGCTACGCCACTGCTGGGGGATATAGTTCTTAGTCCATATCCCGTTAACTAAGGCCAGCAATGCCTAGCCAAAATGGCTATTAGGGGCGTATATCGCAAATTTTAAAGCCTCTGCAGTGATCCCATCCTGCCCCTGGGCCTTATCGTTTTTTAAACGCCTAAGAGCCTTGACTAGTTCCTCCCAGGTTATATGCCCATTAATCCCGTTTAGTGCGGGGGCAATGGGTGGGGATGTACCGTGGCGGTGTTCCCACGCCGCACGGTATATCGCAACCCGTTGTGCTAGGGGGTGGGGGTCACGCAGCAGCTCCCGATAGTGCCGCGCCCAACACGCATTGATTTCGCCCGGCTCGGCATGAAGTACCCCCGATACCGGATCGCGTACTGGCTAGTCGTTCACGCCCTCGAATGAACCATGCCCCTTACGGAGAGAGCGCGCCCACTTCCAGAACTCCCGTCTCTCACCACCCTTCTTAAAATCCTGAACCGCTTTTAGCACGGCCCGCTCCCTTTGGCGGCGGCGGTTATTACGTACTAGTGTCCGGACCCTATACCGTGCAACAACATAATGTGCCCGCGCTAGAGCGGCATCCCGTGGGCCCCTAGTCCCCCGGCACGCCATAAAGGCCATGCGCCGACGATTAATCGCACCTAGGATAGACCGTTGGAGCGGCGGCCCTAGGCCACGACGCCTGGGCTTGGTAACAGCCCCTACCCCACGCGCCGCCGACCATATTGCCTGGATAAAGTGGTCGGCGCCGGTGTCTAGGGCTCTAGGGCTCGGCCACATGGGCTTACCGCCGGGAAGGCACCGCCAACGCCTGAGTAGAGCCGTCAACTCCCTTTCATCCATGTTCCAATCCCCCCCCACCACGATCATATCCCTCGGATAACTCGTACGAAGCCGCGCCAGCTCTTCGCGCAGGCGGTCCCGATACGGATCCCCCTGTGAACCGGTGGGCAAATATGCCGAGATAAATATAGTGGCCGCGGAGTCACTGCAACCTCCCCCCACCCGGACACAGGTCCAGCATGGGTGGGGCACGCCGACTGCCCGCGCCCGGTACGGCGACCGGACTAACACACAACACCCACGTTCCGATGCAACGCGGTCCCCGAACGAATAGTAGTCAGAGTGCCCATTAAAACGCACTCGCATATCGGTCGCCCGAACGGTGGTCTCCAGAACGAGCAGAACATTTACATAATGATCGCTCGATCAGCAGCGCGCCAACATCCTCCACCTTAGGAGGCAACCCATTCACATTAAGCGTCGCAACGCACAGGTGGGCGGGCATGGGAGGGAAGGGAAAGGGCAAGGGGTGGGAGGGAGGGGGAGGGTGAGCGGCGTGGCGATCCCAGTCCGAGCGGTGTTCCCGCAAGTACCACCCCCACCGGCATGCAAAACGTTGTAAACGCTCGCGGACATGCGCACCCTGCCCTTGGGTATTATACACATCAAAGCGCACTAGCCCATCCCTCTGCAACACACGATCTTCGGAATGGCCGAGGGCCGGCCATTAAACGCCCGATCGACGTGGCTCCAAAAGGCAGGTAGTGGCGACGGGTCCCCCCAACAACACACACGACGCAGGCACGCCCTTGCGCCCTCAGCCAGGTGCCCAACCGTCCAAGGGCGAACCCCCGTCACTATGACGGCTGCACCCGGTGGCGCGCGGTTGCTCATATCGGGGCCAACCCTACCGGAGCTACGGTTATGTTATACCAGCCGGGAAAACTCGGTAATGCGGTAGGGTCCTGGCAAACATTCCCTAGCGCGAGGTATAGGGTACGGATCCCGGTCGCCGGCCGGACAGGGCCGACAGCAAGGGGCGGATACCGCTCGGTTAAGGACTAGTTTTTACCCGATGGGGCGCTAAGGCATGCCGGTTTGACCGCGGCAGGGCGGGCGGGCGGGCTGGGGCTATCTTGCCTGCGAAACGGAGCCGGGTTGCACCAAGAATCCTGTCCCGACCTCGTGGCGTCCTGTCCTAACCTTTTCTGTCCTCTAATCTGTCGGCGGGGCGGGGGGGGGGGGGGGGGGGGGGGGGGGGCGCTCGACGCAGGCAATAAATTAGTCGAAAAACATGTACCTCTATCTCCATCGTGGGGTACTGGTAATTTTGGTACAATGGGCAAAATTCATGTCCCAAAGAGAGGGTTTTGTCTTAGCGCACCCAAACCGGGCATGACAGCAAGCCCTGGGACAGGGCTTTCAGGCCCCGCAACCCCGGTCGGATCATGACCAGATCCGGAAGCGGGGCGATTCACCGCGTTATGTCGGAGTGCGGTCCTTGTTGATGCGTCAGAGAACTTTTTTGGCGCAGCACGCCACAAGTCCGAACAAGCAGTACCGGGACAATGACCTCATCACCGCCCCGCTGATGGCTTTGGACGACATCATCAGAGATGGCAAGCGTGCATATGGAGGCACCAATGCTAATGCCGTTGTTATCCTGGCCATACACTCCCGATGTGCCCGACATTGATCTCATGGCGGCAACAAATGAGCAAAACGATGTAGCCACGGTCCAGAGTAGGGCGGAGAGCCACTACATGTTGCAAGTAGTCTTGGATGAGTGGGCCCGCTATGTGAGTTCGGCACAAAAGATCAAGGAAAACGGTGGCTTTGCCTCAGGTGTCAGTGTGATTGATTGGTGGCGTGCCCACGCTTCCCAGTATCATGTAGTATCTAAGCTTGCCCGTATTGAGCTTTGCATTCTAGCTAACCAAACAGTGTGTGACGGTGTTTTTTCTAAAGCTGGCCTGGTTGCCTAGAGCGTGCGCAACAAAATGGGAGTGGTGATGATGGCCACACAGGTCTTCGTTACCAAGAACGTGGATGCCGCCACTGAGATCCAGGACATATTGCTGCAACAATACGGCGAGAGCACGTTCAACAATGCCAACTCCGGCGGCCTGACGATACCTTCACCAACGGAGGAGGCCAGTTCCATCGCGCCAGAATGCAACGAGGCAACATGTAACGTTGCCCTGCCTCGATGCGAGGGCAAGACACTACTTGATGAACATCTCACCAAGTCACCCTACGTGATGAACTTGAGGAGGAGTGGCGGGAGACATCCAACGACGACACCGCGCGCTTCAACATGTGATGCGCCGTATAGACGACCTAGATGATTCGCCGTGAGGCCGGGAGGGCAAGGGGCGTAGACACCAACACTTCGAATATGTTCCTTTCCATTACAACGTTTGCCTACAACATGTTGCCACTGCATTTAAACCATTGCACCAGCTAGTTCTAGGCCTATTCAGACCGCGGTTCGTTTGAAGTTCGGTGGCAGTTCGGACTGAACTCACTTCGGTTCGGGCAGTTCGGACAGTTCAATTGTGCGGTTCAATCCAAAATGCGGTTCAGTTCGGTCCGAACTGCATTCGACCGAACCCCTTGAGTTCAGCTCGGTCCGAACCGAACTTGCGGCCAAACTGAGTTCGGCACAACCTTGGTTCCATCAAGTTAACGTTAAGCAAATAGACAAAGAAGGGGGGGGGGGGGGGGGCTATCGAGCGTTCACGGGTGGGGACGGCGCTGGGGATGTGGCACCCGTACCTCCACGAGTGGGGCGGGGCGCTGGCTTCCGGGGGTAGCCTCCACCAACCCACACTAATGCACATGTGGTGTTGGCGTCCGACGACAATTGCGGAGGACTAGCGAGGAGGGAGATGAGGAGAACCTGAGACATGAAATAGTGCTCGGAATCACGTGCGATCTGAGTTATTGGGCGAGGTATAGTGTTGGTCGCCTATAGGCCACCATTCACAACGCACGCGTGCCGGCGTGCGCCGCGAACGGGTATGATCTCTTGCCTGCGTGTCCGGAACTCGGCACTTCTTCGACGGAACCCGCCGCCTCCGCTGCCCCCTCGGATGCCAGATTGACGCCAAGATGAGCTTTCATAAGTTCAAGGCAAGGCGGGGGCAAGGTGGCGGTGGTGATCTCCCGCGACGCGGTGAGTGGGCCCCGACGCGGTGCGCGCGGCACTAATTTTTGAATATGCCATATTCAGAAATCCGGTCCATAACCCACCTTGCTTGGATCTCTCACCCCCTCGTGCGAGTTCGCCAAAATATGTATATGAGTGGGTATGTATATTCCTCTGAAAGCCCTATGAAGATACTTAAATTCGAGCTATTAATAACTTGCTCCCGACGAGTTGGACCTCATATGGCCAAGATAGGGGCAGAAAACTAGTTGAGTGTACCAAAAATGATGTACCAAAACTACCCCATGTTGGATACCATGTACATGCACCTGATACAGAAAAGTAGACGCAATGTATCAGGCGACGGTTAGTTTCAGATCATCCGCGACTATAAATATATCGTACAGGTACCGATCTTACAAAACTGGGCGTTTTCAATTGCCGTGGATGTAGATGTACGCAGCTTGCGAAGTATACACATGGAGACCGGCATTTGAAAATGCCGGTTTTCCGTGCCGTAGCCCGCCGCATAGCCCGCCGCATATAATGCGGCGGCTGTCATTATGATTGCTCATTCTCTCGTCGTGCTTACCGGCGCTCTGATTGACGTATGTTCTACTGATCAATATCGAATCTGAGCATCATGACCCGCTTCCACCGCTTGCTGCTACTTGCAGCCATCGTCTTACTTGTACCCCCATGCATCTACGCTGGGAATAACGACCACGAGGTTGACCCTTCAAAGGGTCCGTCCCCGCTCGATAGACGCGTTACTCAATTAGAGGACGCTACCAAGGAGGCTTCTCGCGACATCAAATCTGCTGAGAAGCTGCTTCTCTTTACTGAGGAGAGAGATATCGTGAGCACTATCACATGCTCATCGATAACTACACCGTCCGAAGGATTGCTCTTGAGGCGCAGCTCGATGTTTTTATCCTCAAGGGCGAGGAGGCCAACATAATTCCGGACTGAGCCAAAGGCAAGGCGAAGGCTCCTTCTCCTCCTTCTTCGCGTCGCTCTAAACGCGCTCGGCGCAAGGCGGAGGACGACGACTCCGACGACGACGACGACGAGTTCGGCAGCGACTCTAAGCTGCTTCCTCGGGAGCTTCCCTAGCCTCCAGGAGGTTTCAAGGAGAAGTTCACTGGTAAAACTCACGTTGTCCGTACCCAGCAGTTTCAGTTTATTGCGCTCGTCTTTTGTATTACTTGGCAGCTCTATGATACTATGATTCAAGCTGCTTATCCCGATATGAAGAAGGAGGTTCCCGCCAAGCGCCCCGTCCCTGTAGAGGAGATGAAGCCGTCCACTTTAGAGTGGACCGTACCTCGCTTTCTTAGGAATCTGCTTCGTACCACATACGAAGAAGCCATGATTCTGTGCCTCCGACACAAGTGTTCCTCGGATACCCCCGACATGTACCGTGGAGATGATGTATGCGACCCAGATATGACTCTGTCCCCCAAAGAAAGAGCTTGTAAAGCTATGAAGCTGACTAAGCCCTCTTTTAGTAAGGCAGATCGGGCTTCCACCAACACTGGAGGAGGTGGTCGTGGCGGTGGTGGTGGACGTGGTAACGGCGGCAAGCGTGGTGGCCGTGGTGGCGGCGGCAGTAATCGTTATCGAGGTCGAGGCTATTACGATGGTTTCGATCCCCTTGCTATGGCTTCAGTTTGGGCCGGCAACTTATTGGCGCAACAAAATAACCATTATGGCTATTTACCTTCTGGTGGTCGTGCTATCGGCCCTTGCCATGGTTGTATGTGGCGCGTTTGGCCACTTGAAGCATCCTTGCCCGAATGCCAAGAAGGACCGATCTGATGTACATCTCCGGATGTGTACACGGCTTTCTACATCAGCATGTACATGTAGCTTCTTTTTTGTGATAATGCACAAGTGCATTGATCCTCTGGGATCTGAAACTGTCCATGCAGCTCTCTTTGTTTTTCATTTTCTATTTTCAGCTCTGGCTGATAGCTTTATGTAGCTTTTGGAATATACCTTTGCTGTCCGTTTAGCATATAGTTTGTAAATAAGTACTGCCTCTGAGGTTGGCTGACTCTGACTCAGCTTTCTTTTTGCCTTAACTTCGCTACGGTCTCTCTATGTCCTTTGGCTCTAATGCGTATTTGATTTGCACTTGTTTTCATTTGTATCGCTGATATGATTCATTTCTCCAGCTTCCCAGTGCTTGAGCATATCTATATATGTCTCTTGAAGCTTTGTATTATCATTTCTTTGTCAGATTTCTTTTTTGATATCATGTAGTCTTTGAATTTTAAATTCGATTTTAAATTTTGTATTCTTCTCTCACTCTGAGTTGCAGTAGAATATAAGCAAATACACTCATTTTGTCTTGTTTTTGCTGCTATGTTATAGGCGCCTCTTCTGGTCCACATATCAATTATCCTGATGATGAGTTTCACTGGGCTCTCAGAGAGGCCTCTAGACAGATTTGAGATGGAGCAGGGCACACCCATGTTCAGAGTTGGTACTCTGAAGAGGTCACTCGCTTTCTAGCGTACTATATGCCGCCCTCGCTCATGGGTCCTGCGATGGATCGAGGATGGCTTTTCTCTTCGTTGGAAGACTGCCCCCCCCCCCCCTTGCCCCAGCTGAGTTCCCCAACCTCATAACAGCCCACCAGAATTCAGAATTTGTGGATCAGTGTGTTGCTGGAATGGTGGCTGCTTGCCATGTTTCTGAGACATCTGATAAATCTACTGTGGTTAGTCATGCATGCGCTGTACCTAAACCCCGCTCTTATAAGCTCCGGCTCATCATTGATATGCGTTATGTCAATGAGGCTATTGATTGCCCTAATTTCAAATTTGAGTGTCTTATAGACCTCAAAAATCTTATGATGAAAGGTGATCACATGACCGCTTTCGACTTGAAATATGGTTTCAGTCACGTTGAGTTTCATCCCTCAGCAAAACCTTATGCTGTCGCCTTCCAGTGGAAGGGCAAGTGTTATTCGTTCAATAGCTTACCTTTTGGATTGAAAGAGGCTCCTTATGCCTTTGCTAAGACCATGTCTGAGCTGGTGAGATACTGACGCAGAGAGGGTATTAATGTCCTACCCTATCTGGATGATGTTCTATTTTGTTCCCCCACAGTTGCTGATGCATCAGTGCTCAGCAATATAATTCTTTCTGACTTTGGTAAGTCAGGTTTGTATCTTAATATGGAGAACAGCACCCCAGCTCCCGTTCAATTACTCAGGCATTTGGGCTTCGTGGTTGACTCGTCTGCCACCGGTACTTTATCCGGACTTTACTCGTCTTCTTTATCCTAGAAGACCGGTGGGACATGTTACAGCAAGGCATCGCTGAATTGTTGTATGTCCGCATAGGCAGAGCGTCAGTCCGCAAGTTGGCTAGTATTTGGAATATTCAAGCTATCTCCATGAGGCTGGCTCTGAGCCCTCTTGCTCAGCTTTATACCCGGCATCTATATGCCGTTCGAAATTCAGTGCGGACCTGGTCCTCTGTGTTACTCTCATACCTAAAGCTAGGAATGAACTGTTGTTTTGGAAAAGATTAGACAGAAGTTCTTGTGTGGGCAGAATCTGGCCCCGTCAGCATGTGGTGGCTATTAATTTGGAAACTGATGCCATTGATGTTGGTTGGGGTGGTCCATTGATGATTGCTTGCCTGTCAGATTCCCATCAACGTATCGCCCATGAGTTCTTCACTTTGTTGGAGAGAGCTCAGTCCTCTACCTTTAGAGAGCTGATAGGAATTATATCATATGCATAATGTCTTTTATTACATTTTGTGTTGGCGCTCCGGTAGTCATCCCGACTGATAACCAAAACCTCCTATGGATTGTGGGGAAGGGTAGCAGATCGAAAGGGGCCAACACTCATACCAACGCCCGCACGCCCACGCGCCTCCTCGCGGTGCTGTAATGACGCGGGCGCGGAGACTGCTTGTGCTCTACGGCTCCGAGGAAGGCGTGAAGAGCCGGCCAAACGTGCTCCGGAAGGTCCACCAAAAATCCATCGTCGGCGTTGAAGCGCGCCGCCCCGTCATTGACCTCCAACGTGCTATCACACTGCTGCACCTCGGGGTGAATCGCGACGCAACATGAAGTCGTGGCCAAAGGTGCGCCATGTTGCACGCCGTCCTCCGACCGCAGAGGGGCGGACCGGTCGTCCACGACCAGATACGAATCCGTGGAGAGGGAGGCTAGGAGCGCAGGGATGACAGGGTGTAGTGGAGAGCAATCGATGTGGCGTTGGATGATGGTGCGGCGCCATGCCTCACCTTGTAAGCGTTGCGAAGGTCTGTGTGGACGATGACGACACGTGGGCCAAGCTTCTCGGCGATGAGCCGGACGCCGTGGATGAGCATAGAGTCGCCCGCGGGAATGCCAACGCCGAGCTGAGATGGAGCGAGCACCGACACGTATGCCTCCTTCATGTTGTCCACCACCGCCTGCTCCGCTGCGAGCCGCTCCGCCTCCCCGACTGCCACAGGCCGCACGTCCGGGGCCCTCCCCTCGCCTAGCTTCTTGACAGGTGCCACGAGCCTAGCAGAGGCGAAGAGCCGGTTGAACCACCCGGGCAGGCGACCTTGGAGGTACATGGAGGCAACCTCCGACATGGCACGGACTGCCGCAGGCCCGGACGCCGGCGCGTATTCGCCCACCAAGCAGCGGAGATACTTGTTGCGCATGCCTGAGGGCCCCGCCGCCACGTGCTGCTTGAGTTGCTGGTACGGCATGCGCATGTCCACCGTCAGGGCGGCCTCGTCAACCGGAATGTCATACGCCGCGTCTGGGATCGGGTGTCTACGGGACGGGTGCTTGTCACGCAGCTGGGCGAGGATAGCAGGATCGGATAGGTCGCCCATACCCTTAGAAGATAGTCGGCCCGCCGCTCGGGAGAGCTCTCCGTCCTCCACCAAAGCCACAACGGTGTCCGCGGTGCCCACGAGCAGCGCCGCAAAGAGATCGGCGTCCGTTCGACGCTGGCGGGCATGTATGTCCGGCGTAGAACGCCTCAGTGCGCGCGTCGTCCCATGAGCGCACGAGTTCGGTCATGCGCCTCTCCGCGACAGCGCGGAAGCGCCACGCCAAGGCTTGTAGCCGCCGCCGCCCGGCTCGGCTCGGGGCCCTAAGCAACAAGGGGGCCGTTTACATTGCCAGCGCTTTGAAGTAGTCGCTACCAGAGTTTTTTTCCCATTTCCAGCAGCGAGTAGCGAGTACCAGTACCAGTAACAGTACCAGTACCTCCCAACCGTGAGATCGTAATCGGACGGCTGTGTAATTAAGGACCGTGGGTGGGCGGGTCGGCGGGCGGGTGGGTGGGTGGGTGGGTGGATTATAGTACTTGGTAGTACATGCCAGTAGATAAGCGCTTTAGTCATGCACCTATAGGCCCGATCCGCTGCACTATACGGGTACCCGTACGGGAATAAAGCTCACCGCCGAAAAATCGACGCTTCGCTGGATTATGCTCAGTAGATAGGACATTACCAGTGATTTGGTCGTTACTATGACTCGCGAACAGCATGCCTACGAATCCGTTTCGTACATGGCGCATATGCGTAATGTGGCAGGTGAATAAACACAATATGACCGATAGCCGATGTAGTAGGCTGACTATCGCAAGTACAAAAACTCGGATAGACCGTGGTAACGCAAAAGAAAAACATTTAACGATCAGCGAACTGTAGTCGTTACCAGTACATGTACTCGTTAGGTCAGGCGCCAGTCGTTATTAATCATTAACTATAGGCATGCACGTGGGGTCATTACGATCACTGACGCCGTGGCAGGCAGTTGGCCAGGCATGTTTGGGTTTTGTCAGTGCCGGGGCGGGGTGAAGTCGGCACCATTTTTGGATAGCATCATCTTTCGCTATTGCGGATAACATGTGGCGGCAGCTGTGTCAGCTGGGATGGCAAAGCAGGCAGATGCTAGCAAGAACCGACGCAGCTCGCGCGAAGGCAACGAGTGCGCCAACTCGATAGGCAACGGGTCTGACGAGGAGCCCCGTCATGCGCAGACACCGGCCCGAGGGGCTCGGCCGAGCTCTCAGGAGTTAACTCGCTCGCTCACTGGGGCAGGTCAATAGGCATATTCTCGGGAATGGGGAACAATACGGCAAGTAAGACAGATTGTCGTTTGGTTTTCAATTCGAAATCAAATCTAGGCTAGCCCCAAACCATCGGTAACCAACAAGGCGGTGCGAGTTCAGCTAGGTTATTCCCTTAGCTGCCTTAAGGCAGCCATTGTCTGGTGCCACGGTGGTGCTTTGCTCGTCGACGAGCATTTCTTGACGGAGTTGCCTGTTCGGCGACATCCATCGCATATGCTGTCATATTCGGTCATTTGCTGAGAATTTGATGGCAGTGGGCTGCGTGGCGGCGTGGGGGAGCGTGCGGCCGGAGGGGGGGGGGGGGGCGAGGGGGGCGAAGTGACGTCCATTGGCAATGCGTGGATCATGTCCGTGCTAGGGCGCGGGTCGTGGGTTTGGCTAGCTCGGCCCGGATCACACGGGCCACCGGTAGGTGGCGATCTGTACTTCGATGGTTAGCGGCGGCGGCGGCGGCAGTGATAGGCTGGTCGTTCACGATGGCAGGTGGTGGGTGTTGGGGGGGGGGTGACCGGTCACACGCGGTGGAAGCGCAGCTAGGATTTTCAACCAGAGCTCGAACGAAACCAATGTAAGCTTTTAGGCGCGAGGCTTTAGCGTAGGCAAGGCGGAACAGGTTTGCAACAAAGGAATTGTTAAAATGTATCGGAGTGTACACGGCTTTATAAAACTATCGGCTTGGCAGTCGGTCGCAAGCGCAGACATTAGGCTTGTACGTGCAATCTGGGCTTGGAGTCATCAGGGGGTCATCGGGGCGTAATGGTTGACGAGGGCATGATCACGTGTAACATGTGCGCAGTCTATGTTTATGAGCGGATGAGCAGTATGCATATAGGCGTGCTAGTATATAAGTGAGTGGACAATATGGGTGTGGATGTATACATGAATGCGGGTATAGGTATGCAGGTAGGGTTATGGTGGTAACCCTAACAACGTTGTGGCATCGCGGGGGGGGGGGGGGGGGGGGGGGGGGGAGGGCTAGCAGCCGGGTGGGAGGGAAGGAGGGGGGGATGCTCCCGCGAGGGGTGTTTTAGTTTTGCACCAGCGACAACATGTGTATTGCTTGTCCGGAGCCGTACATCACCGGCATGCGGCAGCCTTCGCCCCTTCGTCATATATATGATATCACTTCCTTGTGGGATCCGCCGCGTGGACGTGCATGCAGCCGTAAAGCCGTTGGTGCGAGTGGTGATGACATGCGGCGCGGAGGCGATTGTTATTACCATTCTGTGCTGCGGCATGTTCTTGTACGAGTACCCGCAGCAATGAATAAGGGGCGGTCGTCACCACGCGCATGGATGGCAGGATGGATGCTCACGGCGGACAGTTGCATGAAGGCGACGATGTGCCATCGCGCTTGTGGCACTAGGGGCGGCCGCGAATGTGCTGCACATACCAAAGCGGTTGTACCAATGATGCAGGTATAATGCTTTCATGTAATTTCTGGCATGGTGTGCCCTCCTACGGTGATGTAACGTGCGCGCGAATGCAACGCCGAAATACTCAAACCATATGCGCAATAAATGCGCAATGCCGCAATCACATGTGAAGTACGATGCTCCGAAACCAGCGCCCTTAGCGGCGCCCATGGGCGGCCGGCAGCGGGAAAGGTGGAGGTGGGCTGCCGCGGGGCTGGGTGGGGGGGATACGTACGAGCCTCCCCAACAACATGTAGTGCGTTGCCCCATACCATACCCGTACAACACCGCGACGAGTCCAGCATGCAACCTCCGCGCTTGCATGCGTCACTAACACCGCGAGGGAGCGCTTGAGATTGCGTCATTACGCCGCTTTGTGCGAAGGGGCGCGGCTCCTTTATGAAGGGCGACGAGAATCTGCGGCTGAGGGGCTGCGAATGGTATGTGCTGCGAAGACGGCATGATGTTGTAGTGAATTAGCGATCGTCGTCACGCGCGCGTGGCTGCTCATGGCGGACGAGGGTCGTGGCGCCGCGGCTGTTAGTCCGTGCAGTTGCGCGTGCGCACTTAACGCGAAAAGCAGCGGCTTAGCATATGCAGCGTGCATCTAATCATGCATAAACATTTTTGTCGCATGATGTACCGTACTTGGAGGGCCCGGCGCGGGGTGAAGATGCTCCGAAACCATAACCGTTAACAACATCGGATTTTAAACGATGGTTGTAAAGACTATACATAGGTCGCTATCGTAATATTAATATCATTAGTAAAGGGAACAATTAGTAGTGTAAGGCGCCATATTTTAGACATAAGTCATTCCATGAGATTTATCTTGAATGCCACGGGACGCGTGTACATAGTACGGGTATAAATGTAGTGATGCATCGCCCGCCGGATGCTTTAGTACCACTATATTTGCCACTTGATCGACCCCTAGTGCTTGAAATCAGTCTTACAAGAATATGGCGCCATATATAGGACACCTACTACGTATTGTGTATATGGGTTGATATATTGGTCCTCTAGTTATAGCAGCCGCAAAATATGAATTGACTATGTAAGATACTGTCGTAACGCGACAACGAAGACAAGGTGTAATTATCAGGCTTCGTCGGCCGGCCGGCTATTGTTGTCAAGGTTATTGTACCTTGCACGATATTGTACCAATCTAGCAATGTTTGTACATGATTGCACGCGTGTATAGTAGTGCGGCCATCGGGTCGACAGCTGATGGGGGGAATGAAAACAGCATCGCCCAATCGCGATGACAAGCGGACAAGCAAGCAACATGCGACAACGGGCGGCAGCCTTAAGCGGGCGGGCAGCATTAGTCTTTGCAATCGCCAAACCCAAGAATAAATAAGAGCGTAATGCACGGTCACAACATATCTTATGGCTATGTAAGTCCGCGCACGACATTGTTTGATGACCGCGCGGTTATGTATGGGTATCCGTATGTATCGTCAAACCTACTCTGAATAGTTTATTGCGATATACCGCCAGTACATGCATATGTTATATACATGCTATATTATAAGTAATCGTAAAATATTATGCAGCTGGTTCTAGAATGCTACGACGATAATATTATTTATATCGCTTTTTCAGATTGTTTTTGATGACCTGAGAGATACACCCAGGCACCCCGCAATTGGCGCGGCTGGGTGATGATGCCCGATAGCCACCCTCCGGTCTCAGTGCCGGGCGCGTTTATAATCATACCAACATACCGTAGGAGATAACGATGGCACGTGGTCTCAGGCTGCCTAGACGAGGTGTGGCGACGCCGCGCCACAACAATATCAAGTCATAATAGTTACCGTTACCGCTGCATCATAGTTACCGTTACCGTTACCGTTAGCGTTGCATCATAGTTACCGATACTATCCAGCAGCAAAGCACGCAACTTCCCAAGCCAATATTCATCAGTAGGCTGCAGCTACCGCCGCATGGCCGCATGTACACATAAATTTGAAAATTGGAATCTCCTACAACTTCAAGTCTCTCATGCGCCATCATCATGATTATTTTGCATCTCACATGTCAGCTATCTCACGTCCCGGCAACATGAATTCACATTATATGGCTGGCTATGCCCGCGTAGCATGTTGCCCTCCTAAGGCCAATCATGCACATCCAGTTATGTGTAATCACTTGTTTGTAGGTCCACATGCTGAATGGTTGCTACCTACAACACCACATAGCGCGCTCGCGTAGTCCGAGGTTACGTACGTGCTGGGTTATTACGTGTTGATGCTGCATGTAGCTAGCATTGCCTGGCGGCCGCGCCCACAGTAATCAAGGAAAGTGAACAGTCTCTCGTATGCGGCGGTGTGACCATACTGTCCAAGCATACGTCCATGTACTTTATATGATGAACAACTCTATGGATGAGTAGGTAAGCAGAGTTGCTGGGGCACACGCTAATTTCGCCGCCGCGCTGCGCATCGCGCCTGCGCTAACACATTCCCACCGTGGGCGACGATGCATTGTTGTTCCATCTCATCCCGCCATCCAACAAGCACAGCGTTTTGTTTCCCGTTTTTCACTCCGAGGGCCTTGCACACAAGAAGTGATGCGGCGCTTTGAAGAAACAGTCAAAAAAATAGTTGATGTGATGTATATTTGTAGTGTCCTGATGCTAGCAACGAACATAGTGCAGGCTCGATCGAGTTGTACGACCCGCTCGTACGCAATCCATCAGCATTCTTTGCGCCGTGACGAGGCGCCCGCAATCCTATGATGTCACATCTAAACCGCCATGCTATACTACATATATATAAAGAATGTACAATCAATTTATCATACAATACATTTTATCCCGTATATACATGCCACATTGCAACTACACATATACATACTTAATTTGTGCAAATATACTACTTTGCCTCCTGGAGAGACAGCATGGTACCCATATATTCATGCATCGCTGCTCGGATGGTGCATGCGATGTACGAATATAACAAATAATGGAAAGCTCTACCACAAGCGTCAGCAGTGATGTACGGGTGGGTCGTAAACCGTAGTGCGCAAGGTGCACGCCATACGTCGCCAAACTTATTGCCGCCCCTGTGGGCATATGTCCTCATATCTTCCCTCGAGCTTGCCTCCCCTAGCCGTCGCACAATTAATGCGATGGCGTGTGATGGACATATACGCATTTACATCTAGCATTGCTTGGTGAAATCGCTACATGTTGCCAGATGCAAATGTGTTACATCGCATGTACACGGTGTACAAATATGGTTATTTAGGGCATTTCTATGCCCTACTCTGAAATATGCGGGGTTTTGTTGCGGCTATCTTGCGTCGTAACCCCATGGCCGCGCTACTTGGCGTATGCGCTTCGAAATCAGCAATACCCGCCCGCTATGTAGTGCGCCCCGGAAGAACGGAAATTGCCGATTAATAGCAGTAAAATGCCCAAAAATCGCAAACAAGCGCACAGTATGCAAAGTCATAGAGTGACTGTATACAGCGTGCGGTACTGTAGTCGCGCTGTCACCCGCGCCCGCCAAGTCCGCGCTAAGTTCGCGCACTATGGTTCGCGCGCGGCAGGCCCGCCTCACTACCGGTACGAGGAAATGTGCCAACGGCGAGTCGAACCTGCTGCGTGCCGTCGTGCGCGCGTTTAGGGTTTTTTGAACGCCTCTTAAATAAACGCTCAAACCGCAGCCCCTCACAAAGTCACAATCACGCTTTGTTTCATGCCCCGCACCGAACGGCTCGCGGTACCGAGTAGGGCACCGATTTGAAGTTCGGCTGTAAAAAATCCGTTCATAGTCGCTTACTCTTGACGCCAATAGTACGGTACCGGTAGCGCGCCCCGTATGTCAAGCGTTCCTGACTAAGCAGGTTCTACGCGGCGGGTTATCCTGTAATCCCTGTATATGAGAGGTTCCGATCCCCGTGCAGGGCGGTACAGTCAGGGGTAGGCTCTGGTACAGTGATGTTGCGTTCTATCTTATCTCTGCGCTGTCTGGCTGGCGGGGGTACATGATTACTACAGGTGGATTTAGTTTGCGTAGGACACCCGCGCACATGTTGTCATGAGCGCATCGTCACGCCCGATAATGCAAAATAACAAAGCATTTCGGGTGCAGCCGTCATAGTGACGGGGGTTCGCCCTTGGACGGTTGGGCACTTGGCTGAGGGCGCTGGGGCGTCCCTGCGTCGTGTGTGTTGTTGGGGGGACCCGTCGCCACTACCTGCATTTTGGAGCCGCGTCGATCGGGCGTTTAATGGCCGGCCCTCGGCCATTCCGAAGATCGATCGTGTGTTGCAGCGGGATGGGCTAGTGCGCTTTGATGTGTATTATACCCAAGGGCAGGGTGCGCATGTCCGCGAGCGTTTACAACGTTTTGCATGCCGGTGGGGGTGGTACTTGCGGGAACACCGCTCGTACTGGGATCGCCACGCCGCCCGCCCTCCCCCTCCCTCCCACCCCTTGCCCTTTCCCCTCCCTCCCATGCCCGCCCACCTGTGCGTTGCGACGCTTAATGTGAATGGGTTGTCTTCTAAGTAGGAGGATGTTGGCGCGCTGCTGATCGAGCGATCTGTAGATGTTTTGCTCATTCAGGAGACCACGGTTAGGGCGACCGATATGCGAGTGCGTTTTAATGGGTACTCTGACTACTATTCGTTCGGGGACCGCGTTGCATCGGAACGTGGGTGTTGTGTGTTAGTCCGGTCGCCGTACCGGGCGCGGGCAGTCGGCGCGCCCCACCCATGCTGGACCTGTGTCCGGGTGGGGGGAGGTTGCAGTGACTCCGCGGCCACTATATTTATCTCGGCCTATTTGCCCACCGGCTCATAGGGGGAACCGTATCGGGACCGCCTGCGCAAAGAGTTGGTGCGGCTTCGTACGAGTTATCCGAGGGATATGATCGTGGTGGGGAGGGATTGGAACATGGATGAAAGGGAGTTGACGGCTCTACTCAGGCGTTGGCGGTGCCTTCCCGGTGGTAAGCCCATGTGGCCGCGGGATGCATCGGCGCGCGAACGGGGTACTTGCCGGAGGGGCAGCTGCCGCGTTCTCGACCACTTCATCGCATGGCCTCCCACCATAGGCCCTCCCCCCCCTCTCTCGCCCTCGGCATGGGTGGACTACTCTTGGGACACCTCCGATCACTTCCCTGTCCTGTCTTCTTTCCCCATGGGCGCCATCCGTGAGGATGCCTGTCCACCTCCCCTGCATGAACGCATGTGTGCAAGGTCCATTCCCAAACCGGCCCACGGTGACTCTCCCTCTGAATGGCCCAAGCCGTTCCACGATTTTGTCACCGCTAATCCGTTCGCGGTGCTCACCCCTCTAGATGACCCACCTGTAGACGGCGGGCCCTCGGGAGGGGGGGGGATCCCTAGACACCGGCGCCGACCACTTTATCCAGGCAATATGGTCGGCGGCGCGTGGGTAAGGGGTTGTTACCAAGCCCAGGCGTCGTGGCCTAGGGCCGCCGCTCCAACGGTCTATCCTAGGTGCGATTAATCGTCGGCGCATGGCCTTTATGGCGTGCCGGGGGACTAGGGGCCCTCGGGATGCCGCTCTAGCGTCGGCACATTATGCTGCTGCACGGCATAGGGTCCGGACACTAGTACGTAATAACCGCCGCCGCCAGAGGGAGCGGGCCGTGCTAAAAGCGGTTCGGGATTTTAAGAAGGGTGGTGGGAGACGGGAGTTCTGGAAGTGGGCGCGCTCTCTCCGTAAGGGGCAGGGTTCATTCGAGGGCGCGAACGACCAGCCAGTACGCGATCCGGTATCGGGGGTACTTCTTACCGAGCCGGGCGAAATCAATGCGTGATGGGCGCGGCACTATCGGGAGCTGCTGCGTGACCCCCACCCCCTAGCACAACGGGTTGCGATATACCGTGCGGCGTGGGAACACCGCCACGGTACATCCCCACCCATTGCCCCCGCACTAAACGGGATTAATGGGCATATAACATGGGAGGAACTAGTCAAGGCTCTTAGGCGCTTAAAAAATAATAAGGCCCAGGGGCAGGATGGGATCACTGCAGAGGCTTTAAAATTTGCGATATACGCCCCGAATAGCCATTTTGGCAAGGCATTGCTGGCCTTAATTAACGGGATATGGACTAAGAACTATATCCCCCAGCAGTGGCGTAGCTCGGCCATAGTATCGGTGCCCAAGAAAGGCGACGCGACCGTTATGGACAATTATAGGGGTATTTCGACTATGGGTGCCGCTATGAAACTCCTTATGACCGTCATTTCCCAACGCTTGCAAGACGTCTGCCAAGCTAAAGGGATAATCCGCCGTTGGCAAGCGGGTTTTATGCGGAATGAGGAGGGCCCCATGCAAGTCGCCAGCTTGTTCGATATCGCGGCTCGTCGCCAAGCGGCAGGTCTACCCACGTACGCGGGTTTTATTGACTTTAGGAAGGCATATGACACCGTACCTCATGCGCTTTTATTCCTGAAACTACAAGCCATAGGAGTTTCGGATCATATGCTTACCTTCATTAAAACTTTATACAGGGATAGTATGGTACGGGTCAAGACAGGGGTGGCCCCGGGAACATTATCAGACCCCATACCCATAGAGCGTGGCCTCCGACAGGGATGCCCCGCTTCCCCCATCCTATTTAACATATTTATTAACGATATATTCGATGGGGTAGAACATCTAGGATGTGATGTACCATGGTGCACTGACACATTAGCGGCAAGGCAACCACTAAGGGTGCCAAGTCAGTTATACGCGGACGACGCTGTTGGTATCACATGCTCGTTCGATAACCTGCATGCCATGTTCGCCCACTTCTCGCAGTGGGCGGAGGATCATTTTATGGGGTTTGGGGTACTTAAGTGTGGGGTGATGGCATTAGGCCGATATTCCGACGAGACCGCGTTACGCGAACAAGCTGCCCGATGGCAGCTTGGGGGGAACGGGTACCGGTTGTAAATGAATATAGGTACTTGGGTACGGTCATTAAGTCGGATTTAGGTATGCAACACATAGTAGACGACCGGGTTAAGAAGGGTAAACGCGCTATTGAGGCGCTCGATTCGGTATTAGTCGGTGGACGGGACATAATCCCTATTAATGTGCGTGTGTCGGTTTTTATAACCTGTGTACTGCCGGTTTTAACTTATGGGTGTGAAGTATGGGGCATGGATAGAACTAGCGGCGCAAATAAATTACAAACTGTACTCAATCAGTGCTTGCGTTGCCTCATTGGGGTAGGTAAAAACTCCCGTGGGGTGGCCACTGCACCGATGATGCGGGAATTGGATATTGCGCCCATAGAGGCTACGGCCGCTGCGGCACGGGCTCGGGCGTTCTTTAAAGCATCCGACTTAAATACATGTATAACCCATTTAGTAGATCAGCCAAGTCGGGCGCGCCCTAACACGTGGACGTCGGGGACTGTGCGGTGGTTAGATCGACTAGCTAGGGCGAACGTAGGGCTAGCTGAGGGGGCGCACCTTCCACTTGAGTGGAGGTCACTAGCCGCACGCGATGCCGCTAAACTAGTGCAGGCATCGGTGTGGGCGCGTTACGAATCGTCGGTATCGTTAGCACGCAATAACACCTGGGGTATATATGTCCAGGCGTCCTATGCGTCAAACCCGTTGCCACAGTACGGTGTGGGTGTCCCCGCGGGGGTTGTGGCCGGGTTGCACATTATGATACAATTACGCACCCGAGTATTTCCCACTGCCCGCCGATTGGCCCGGATTCATGCCATGCCTGAGCGGTTCCTTGAACACCGCCCTGCATGTGGCGGAGGTAAATCTGAGACTATCGAACATATGTTGGTGGAGTGCCCGCAGTGGGGGTATCACCGTCATATTTTTGGGTTGTTGGTTCCGGAGTTCAGGGATTTTATTAGTAGTCATGTTAGTGCGTCGACGCCTGAGGACTTAACTGCCTTTATTTTGGGCGGGGTCCCCCCCCTCCCTTCACGGCGCCCTGGATTTTACTGGGAATGGGAAATTTTCCAGCTATGGCGTTGGGCCCTCCCTCACATTGCCTTTTTTGTTGCACATGTATCGCACTCCCGAAATGCTTTGCTCCGCGGGTTGGGGCTTGCCCCAACTCGCATTACTCGAATGGGCCGACGCCCAAACGGGTAGGGCGGACCTTTCGTGGTCAGTGCCGGGTATTTTGATGGCAGTGTTTTAGACGGTGATCCAACAGTGTTGGAAATTCCGTCACTGGCCTTCAATTAGTATTGCGAAATGCTTCGGCAATTTGCTTGATGACTATAACGGAGCGTCGCCTACCCAGGGCTTTCCGTAACTGGATTGCTGCCTAAACGGCCGTCGTAGAGACGCTGCAAGGGTTTCACTGGTGCCAGTCCTGTCCCGGGGGCGAAAAAAAAAGCATTTCTCGTGAATATTGCCTTGTTGTGCACTTGAGTGCTGTAAGGATTTTACTACTGGACTAGACTGTACTCTACTTGAGATTCTGCGCAGCATGATGTGTGCTGGGCATAGTCGCTACAGGTACGGACAGTTGCTACCGGATGGCCCACACTGCCATGCGGTTTCAGAATAATTGTTACGGAGAAAACATCGAGTAAAATACTATAATAAGATGATGATCACTGTATATACACTAGAATACTACCGCCCGTACTGGACCAACATACATATAATAGTACCACCCCAACGGCCTCACCCCGCCTGATGCGCTTGCACCGCGTCATACCCTCCCGGCATTTTAGTACTGCACGCAGTGCTTCGTCATAGCGCTGTTGCGGATGGAGCCGACGGCTGTGGCGGCGCCGTTCGTACATCATACAGGGATTACACCCTTAGCGACTAGTGCGCGCATATGGCAGGCAGGCATGTACAGTGGTGCCCCAAAAAACGCAATCCTTGGAAGTAGTAATCCTTACCTGTACTTCCGATTGATATCAGGATGGTTTCCTGGTCGCCCTTTGCAGCTAGCTCATGTTAACTATATATAGGTATCACAGATAGCAGGCAGCGCGCCCAATAACTACGGGCGGTGCCGACGCACCGATAATGAGAACCCGCCGTCAATAAAATTGCGACAAATAAGTATGTAACGAGTACATCTGTTTTTATAAATTCATATTAATCCGGACACGTGGACAGGTAGTTCCAAATTTCCACTACCGGTACAATAGGAAAGGAAGGATAGACCACAGCAGGCGAGAAACTCCAATTGGATGGTAATAATCGCTATGCCTCATCGGCACGTCGCGCGCCTATACCCATATATATGACCCACAGCCACACACCCCTCTGCCCGTTTCAAACAAGTTCATCATAACAGGCGGAGCTGACTCGCGAGTCGGGACAATATCCAGTCTCCTGCATTCAAACAGTCAAGTCGCCTCGTCCCATTGTAATATTTCCAGCCCTCAGAGCTTGATCGACCCTACTCACAATACATTTGGCTTTCTTCGGCGAAGCCATCATGCATCGCCAGGAGGACTACAAGACGTCGCCCCGACCGATGAAAGACGAGTCGTCCGCCGAGCGCAACTCTACCTTCAGCATCATAGCCGGCGCCCTCGCGCTGCTACTGCTGCTCGTCGCCACTGTTGTCTCCATCGTCACCCTTGTCAAGGTGATAGGCCTGTCTACGGTGCCAGATCCTCAACCCTCATCGACGACGCAAAGCAACCCCGCTGTTGCGGAGCAGATCGCAAGGTCGACCGAGGCTGGCCGCAACTTCGAAGGCGATAACATTTGCGAGGGCAAGAAGCCCGTGCACGCCGACCCAACGGCCGAGGACAACTACTTCCAGAACACCGAGTGCATGGTCGACGGCGTTATCCAGGTTCTCGAGCAAGCTGGCGCCAACGTCACTGAGGGCTACGTCGGCGAGCTGGATGCTGATGGCCGCGTGCCGATTACCGAGCCATACTGGACCCAGGGCCTGTGCCCTGTGAACGTGCACTGGCACCTGGGCGCCGAGCACCTGTCTGTCGGCCAGTACGACGAGGAAGGCACCGCCCCGCCTGCCGCCGCCAAGAGCCGCAAGCTGCTCGCCGACTCCGACGTGCGCGAGGGCTTCCGCTGCCACAAGTACAGTGACAGCCCCGCCTTCAACACCGAGTACGACTGGAAGCACTGCGTCGACATGCACGTCGGCAACACCTACGAGGTTCGTTCACCCGCTGTCAGCTGCCCTACCTTCAGTGCCGCGTTGCCCTAATACATTACCAATAAACTTATAATATGTCGTTGTGACATTCTTCTCACCTCAAGAAAGTGAAGCTTATTCCAGAAATACGTTGTCGAGTGGCTGCTTCCCACGCATTACCTACGACGGCGACCTCGACCGCTGATAACATACGTGTACAATGCGAAACGTTACGACTGATGTTTCTGGGCCGCCCACCGTACTGCAGGTGCACTGGCCCCATTCTGCTGCCGGCGCATGCGGTACCCCCAACCAGTTCCAGACCCCCTTTTACGACGGTACGACAGCCCGTCATGCTGCGATCAATACGACCTGTGCACAATTGCGCGGCGGGGCGGGCATTAATATTGTTCTTGTTGAAACACTTCTGCGCGATGGGACTTTTAAGTTTTCAATGGCGCGTCTGCCTTTCCGCCCAACAGGAGTCTTCTGCAAGGGCGGCATCATCTCGCTCGACCCTCTGAACACCTACGAAAAGATCGGTGTCCAGGCGCAGGTGTTCACCATCATCAATGACGAGGCCTACTATTTCCCGGACCTCATGCGCGGCATGATTGTGGACGGCGAGAGGGGCGCTGACATCGCCATGTACACCGGCTCCACCACCGGCACCAGCCGCAACAACGAGATCTGCTCACGCTACACGCCTATCACGTGGCAGGTGAGAAAAATAATCAGGGGGCCGCCATGATGATCTTGCCCGCACTTTGCGGCTCCTCCACCTCGCCGTCGGAACCTTTGAGACCCAACCCACCTCCCGGGCTTGTCATCCGCAGGTGGACCGCCAATGCCACGTCGTCTCCGCCTCGTCTTTCGACAAGATGTGCGCGGACATGAAGGCGCAGCGCGATGATATGTCGGAGGACATCCACCCGCACGGCGCGCGCAAGCTCGTGAACGACTCCCTGGCCGCAAACAACCTGCAGGGCTAGGCCACCAACCAGGCAGCAATTTCCAACGTCAGAGGTAACACTTTGAGGGCTGCTTAGATCGGATGATGTAGTCCACAATCCTGAAAGTGTCCCCAGCCATACATATGACAACCAAATAACACAGCACCTTTGTAAATATACCCTCGCTTTGGGCGTTGCCACAGAAACTTCGCTGCTCCCAATGCTGCCATGCTTTGTATGCCCAACAGCCCATGCTGAAAGACTCTGCTCTCAAAATGAGCAGTGACCAGAAACATCGCCCCCAGTATCTACTGCGGCAGCAGCCCACACCGGCTGAGTGCAAGTCCTTAGATGTGCACGAGAGCGCACATCATGATGGTGCTGCTGGTGACGGGTGCGGCGGCCCTGGTGTTTCTTCCTCGCTTGCAGCTGCGGCACTCGCAAAATTGCAGCTATCGCCACATCACCAGCGCCCTCCGGAAGTACTAGCTGCAGCAGCGAGGCACACCACATGCACCCAAAGAGGTGGCAGGGAACGTCACCTCTGGTGCCACATGTGGCAGCCGGGCGCCCATGATTCAGTATTGGTTGATCTATATATGTAAAGATGGCTACCTCAGCGTGACATGCATTCACATCCGGCGGCACGAGCGGCAGGGTACGGCGCCGGTGGTGCGGGCAGCAGTAGTGGTCCTTGAGGGTTGCGAACCAGCAAAGTTAGCAGGCGTGCATATGGTTTCGGAGCCAGCTGGCTCGACAAGCGATTTCACACATACAATGTCAGTGGTTCCTTGTGCAGGGCCCTCGAGCGGCTGTATGCGCAAGCAATGGAGATGCCGCTGATGGCAGCGGACGGTGTGGGATGAAGCTCCGGTTGTCCGCCGCCGCGGTGGCGCCGACCAACCAGTATATTTGGATGCAAGTTTGTCAATTACAAAAGAAATATGAATAGAAAATGGCTTGATAATGTCTTGAAAGGAATCTGAGGTGTTTCAAGTCGTATTGCAAATATATTTTGGAAAGCACCAGGACATTTTTGATTGTGTGATGCCCATTCACGTTCACGTACATCATAAATTGATAGCAATACAGGACTGATGACCGACGCGCAACGATGACGTAAACAATTCCAACATGCGCGTTATTTGTTAGGATGAGTACGGCGCACGTATAATATGTCGTCATCTAGGACCAGTAATCGAGGAATAAGGGTTATTGCAAGCGGTTTGTTCCAACGCCAGAAGGGTGGCAAATCAAAACACGGTACAGGCACCGCCATTTAAAATCAATTGGACCTACGCGCTAGTTCTTTTAATGAGACTGCTATGATGACAGTGTTATGGTGGCACTTGTGGGTGCCAAGTATACCTATTCGTCTGATTGCCAATGCATTTTGGCTGGCCACATTCTAATGGGCCCATTAACCACCTCAATGTGTGGGTGGGTGCGCGTCCGGCTGAGCCCTCCCCCTCCCCCCCCCCCCCCCCCCCTTGTCCCAAAGCTGTTTGGCGCCGAGCTGGAGGATAATCGTCAGATGTGATTGCACTTTGGAGCACGAATATCAACAGACAGCAAGCGAATGCCACAATACCGAGCTCTATTCATTAAGTGGTCATCTATTCCACACCGGCGGTCGTGGGTGGGATGTTGGGGGAGGGGGGGGGGGGGGGGGGGGGGGGGGGGTTTCCCTGGCGACATCGATGGCGCGTCCTGTCATTTGTCGTGAGCGTGAGGTTGGGGAGCGAAATTGCTTGCCCTGTTGGGCGAGCTTCCCAATCCAGGTCGACTATCGAGTATCGGCGACTGGTCGACAGGTTTTTGCGTGCGGTTCCCCGGAGGTCCATGTAGGCTAGCCGGCCCGCTGGTTACGCCCCGTCGATCTGAGATCGCAGCGATCTCCGAGCCTTGTCCAGTGCGTTCATCACCACCTCGAGCAACTCGCCGCTCGCTCCCAATTGCTCAGCCGGCCGCCTGCTGCCAGACATCACACATCCCACAGCCTCACAGGCTCTCAGCGCGAGAACGCCGTCGTTGGCGTGCTTGCTCAGAGCGACCCCGACGTCCTCGAGCAGACCCAGTCGTGCGGCCTGCGCCCTGGCTTGACGGTGGTCAACCAGGCGCGTAATGCACATGCACGCGATTTTCTGCATATCCGCGTGACCGGTGTGCTGCCGCATGACCTTCTGGAGGTCCGCCAGGATGCCGAGCCGGGCCGCCTCTGCCTTGTTGTCCATGTTGCCCAGGAGGAAGTACAGGGATTGGCAGCCGCCGAGTGGTGGACACCCGCTGTGGTCCATGCGCAAGGCGGCTTGGAGCGACTTTAGCAGGCCGACACGGCCTGCTTCCGCCTGGTTGGAGGCGTTGTACTTGCACACGTTGGTGATCGCGTAGCACACGGTTTGCTGCACGACTTGACTGCCCGGGTGAGCGGCCGAGACCCGCTGGATGTCGGCGAGTAGGCCGCACTCCCCTGCTTGCACCCGAGTGGCGGCATCCTCGGAGCAGATGGCCCCGATGGCAAAGCACGCGTTCTCTGCTACGTGATAGCCCTCATGCTCGCACATGGCCTGCTGAATGCACTGCAGCAAGCCCAGCCGCGACGCCTCGGAGGCGTTGGCCGCATTGTTGAGTGTGATGTAGGCTAAGGCCTCGCATGCCGGCGACTGGACGTCCGCGTCGTTCGCATGCCGGCGCATCGCGTCCTTGATGTCGAAAAGCAGGCCCAGCTGCCCCGCCTCCGCTTGCTTGGCGGCGCCGGACTCCGAGGCGGCGAGCATCGACACCAACACGTCGCACGCCCGGCGCTGCACCGCAGGCGCGCTGGCATGCGCCCGCATGACGGTCTGCAGGACCGACAAGCTGCTGGCGCACCGCACAAGCTCCTCGGGCGAGGGCGATGTGTTAGACCAGCTGGAGGCCTCAGACGCGCACCTCTGCCGCTTGGCGCTGGGCAGGGTTCCCTCCCCTGAGGAGGAGCCTTTCTTCGCGGCGGAGCTCTCGGAGCTCTCTGATTCTGACGATAAGTACTTCGGCATAACCCGCTCGAGCATACTAGCATCATGCTGCTGCTTCTGTTTGCGCAGCCACTGCAACTTTGCCACGACATGGGGCGCCCCGCACCCGGAAGCCAGCTGCTCCGCGTGGTTGAAGGCGGACCGTAAGACAGAATCGTCTGAGGAGGTATCAAACTCTTTATGAATGCCGTCGAGCCTGGCGGCGGTCTCTCGAAGCCACTGCACAGAGCTCCGCAGCGCCTCCTCCGACATACCCAGCGCCGCGGCGTAGAAGGCCACGTGCTGGTCGGCGTGCCGCAGGGCGTGGGCGGTGCTGAACAGCGGGGACGTCACGTCCAGGCGCTTGCGGTTCTCGTCCTTGAGCGGCGGCAGCTTGCCGCTTGCCGTGGCGGGGCCATACACCTACGCGCAGCCGGAGAATCGTATGATGAGCGAGGCATCATGCAGCGTCGGCCCTACCGTCACGGAAGTCTGCATACCGCAGCGGGCTTCTTGACCCCCCCCCCCCTCCCCCCCTTCACCCCCACCCCCACACACCTATACAGAGAGGGAGCCCCGCCGTGCACATGAGAGGGGGGGAGGAGGGGGGGGGGCTTACTCTCGCGTATCGCCGACGCGCGAAAATACCAGATAAACATCAGCAGAAACGAATGGCAGCAGGCCGAGCCACGCGGCAGCCGCTCTGTAGGAGCAACGGTCCCAGCCAGCGACCTACCTTGCTCAGGGCGACGCCCACCACGCTTGTCAGCACGCGCCTCAGGTAGTCGTCGCAGTCCCGCTCCCATGGAAACAAATTATTCTCGCCGCCGTCATCTGTGGGCGAGTGCACATCGCGTGACGCCGCTTCAGACATAGTGCACAAACGAGACGGAATAACCTCCACGTAGTTACTTGCCGACTACTGCGGCGCTCGTTTTGTAGAGCTCTGCTGCGCTGTGTCGCTGCCCCCCCCCCCCCCCCCCCCCCGCCCCCCCCCCCCCCGGCGACGACGTGCGACCCGGACAAAGCCACTGCCCGCGTCAGCGCGACTTCCGCGAAATGCCGCGAGATAGGACGCTGCGGGTGTCGCTGCGAGCCGCTAGCACCTACAAACTACCGCCAGAGCAGATGCTGCTCGCGTCAGGGTTGCCTCACGGGAAGTGGCGCCTGCCATCGTAGACGAGGCACTCCAGGTAGTCGGGGTATGTTGCTGGTGAATCGAGCATGCAGTGACAATTTTGAATTTTGAAAATATATACGGATACCAGTTCTACTGCCTTATGCGGGATGCGGGCCGCTTTTAGGCGGCTTGCTGTTGTTTTTCAAATTCTGGGGAACTGCCCTTTTTGTAATTCACACCAGAGACCCGGACCCGTACTAGGACTCTTCCGCACTTTGTAATTAACACCAGTTCTCTGAGCGCCCGGATAGGTCGTTGTAGCAGCGTAATCGTATCGTCTGCCTCGCCATGTATGCAAACGCGGTTACCACTCATCATCCGCCGTACTACATCATATCGTCGGCTTCGACATAGGCCAATATACTTACATAGGCCAATGTGCAAGCGCGAAGGATTACTAATTTACTAGTAAATACAGTATGTGAAGTTGTCAACACCTACCCCGACAACTCCGAATACATTCGGTGTTGATATCGCGTATGTTCCGCCCGATATACTATAGCGAATAATACCGTGCCCATGAGCCGGCATAGTTTCTGTTTCGTTCTACAGGTACAAGTACAAGCATTCTGCTGCTAGCTCAGCATGTAAATATTCGTTGTTAAGTACTTAACTGAGTTTAGTCAGACGACGGACCGAGTTGTGCGGTCGAACGACTACCACCTGGAAAATATAGCACAGTAGCCAGTCATCGGCTCTGTCTAGAATCTTCCAGGATGGGACAGTGAGCAGCGGACTCGCGACCGCACCAGCTCCCGACCTGTTTCCCTGCCTGCCTGCAGCTACTACTTAGCCAACTGTCTAGACCATAGCGCTCATCCCTTTTGCTGTTGCGCTTCACGCACCAGCAATCGCGCGGCACCTGTGCCGCGAGGGGAAGCGATCCTTGTCGATATTATCCGCCTGCGCTAGCACGACGCCCTGCGCACGGCATTGTCAGGGCTCAGTATGCCTGACAACTCCGGTGACGCCCCTAGTGGCCTAGCCGAAGACCGCATCGCCGCGCTGGAGGCCGGTTTCGCGGGGCTTACGGAGCTTCTGGAAGCCCTACGAAGTGACCTTCAGCGGCCTAGTGGTTCTACTCCTACCGAGCCCCGCGCGCCCGCTAGTAGCGCTGCCGCGGCGAGCTCCCAGCACGACGCACCGGCTCGCGCAGAGCAGGTTTCCGTGCCCCAGCCCCAGCGCGGTGGCCCTAGTGCCGCTGCCCCTTCCTTAGTCTGGGAGGAGTGGGCTCATTTAATTGGCCCCGGCTTTTCCGTCCAGCCCAGTCCCGGCCTCTCTCCGATTCCCCAACTGTACGACATCTCATCTGACGAGACGCACCGCCAGCTCATCGCGCGTCGGCACTGGGCCACTTTGGATCAGTACCGCTCTCTGTACTGCTTTGGCTTCTACGATGCGGTGGCCCACGCGGCTCTCTGCGAGGCGCTCGCGTCGATTAAGAGAGCGGCAAGCGCGGCGCAGCCCCCTGGTGAGGAGGACCTTCGCCTCCTTGAAGCGGGCGTGGCGGCCTACGACGCCTCAAATAAACACCGGCGCGACTTCCTGGCGTTTATCCGCCTCAACGCGTCGAACGATGCGGATGCGCGGACCAAGACAGTCGCACAGGTGGTTCGCCGCAGCCTCCTCAAGCCCGGTTTCGCGGACTATGGTTCGGAAGCAGTGGCGCAGCTCAGCGACGAGCTTTTGCGCCGCGAGGCCGAGTACAGCGTCACGGCGGCGGCAAAGGCAGCCGTACAACAGCGCTTCGGCGTGGGACCAGACCCCAACGAGGAGGAGGACAACGACGACGAGCCACCATCCAGAGCGCGACGGCGCCGGCCCTCCGGACGCCGCCCACGCCCAGACTTCCGCCCCACAGCCGACGACGCCGACAAGGGCAAGGGCAAGGGCAAGGCCTGACGGTGCGGCCCGCCGTTCCGCTTCGTTACCACGCCCCTCCACGTTTCTGCGCCATCGCGTGCGGCAGAACTGGCGGGAGTGGCGGCGAATCGGGGCGAGCGGGCGCGTGCTCCGGTGGGTTCGCGAGGGAGTGCCGCTACCTTTCTCTGGCGCGGCGCCCACGCCTTTCCACCGGGGCGTCTCTCTACAGGACGCTACGCCTCAGCAGCTCGAGTGGTGGGAGCGGGAGAGCCAGCGACTAGTAACAGTCGGCGCGCTAGAACCTGGCGTGCGCGAGCACTACGTGTCGCGAGTCTTCCTAGTACCAAAGCCGGGCTGCAACCAGTGGCGCCTTGTAATAGACCTGCGCCATCTAAACTCTTACTGCGCGGTCTATTCCATGCGATTCGAAACTCTGCGTCGCCTGCGGTACCTGGCGAAACGCGGCGACTGGGCGTTTTCCTTCGACCTGCAGGACGGCTACTACGCCCTGGGCTTGCGGGAGGACGTCCGCGACTTCTTTACAATCAACGTACGTGGCACCCTGTGGCGCTTCGCGGCCCTCCCCATGGGTTGGTCGCTAAGCCCTTACTACTTCTGCACTCTGATGGCGGTCATGGTGCGCTACCTGCGTCAACCAGACTTCGCGACCTACACCAGCTACGGCCGGCCCTTCCGTCGACGCTTGCGTCGCCGCAAGGCGCGCGGCGTTTGCCTCCTACCGTTCATCGACGACTTCCTGTTTCTGGCACCGTCGCGCCAGCTGGCTCTACGCCTACGGGCCGAGGTCGAGCGACTCTGGGGGCGCCTGGGCCTGGCCAAGCACCCCACCAAGGCGCACCCCGAGCCCACCCAGCAGCTGCAGCACTTAGGCATGGACTTGGACCTGGTCACTATGCAGTTCCGCGCCCCAGCGGCGAAACTGCGTCGGCTCTCCAACCTGGCCCGCGACCTCCTGTGCATCGCTGCGCGCCGCCGCCGCCACGCGCCGGCCAAACTCCTTGCGTCTCTCGCCGGGCAGGGCCAGTTCCTCTACCTCGCGATGCCTCCGGCACGTTTCTACCTCCGCGAGGCGCACACCGTCCTGGGCCGATGCTCCTCTCCGAGCGGCAAGGTCGTTCTGACGCGTCAGCTCATTCGCGATTTGGAGTGGTGGCGCGATGTTCCCACGCGCCACAACGGCGCACCGATTCTGCGCCCGGTGGAGACAGCCTATCTGCACACGGACTCCAGCCAGTACGGCTGGGGTGCGGTACTGTGCGAAACTACGGAGGCACGCGGATATTGGTACGAGGAGGATCGTCGACGTCATATAACGTACAAGGAGCTCAAAGCGGTACGTCTCGCCATACAGTCATTTTTGCCACGGCTGATGGGGCGCCGCGTACTTTTGTACGAGGACAATCAGGCGGTGGTGCATATCCTGTCCAATTTGACTACTCGGTCACCGGTGCTTATGGCGGAACTTCGCAAGCTATGGTATTTGCTGGATGTACACGATATTCGTTTACGAGTACGGTACATTCGGTCTGCGGCGAACGCATGGGCGGACAAGCTTTCGCGAGAGAAGGACTTTTCCGATTGGATGATCAATCCTCGTATATTCCGGTACGTCGATCGCATCTGGGGACCTCATACGGTCGACCGATTCGCAACTATGGAGAACGCCTTGTTACCTCGGTACAACTCCCGGTGGACGGTCCCAGGTACCGAGGCGGTGGACTCCTTGGCCCAGTCGGACGCCACGTGGCGCGCCGAAGTGAACTGGTGCAATCCCCCCTGGCAGCTGCTGGACGATCTGGTGCTAAAGCTGCAGCAATCGGGGGCCGCGGCGACCGTGGTCGCCCCGGCCTGGCACGGCCGCCCTTGGCTCCAGCAGCTACACGAGATGGCTACAGAGGTACTGCACTACCCTCCTTCCCGCGATCTGTTCTTTCCCGGGCTGCTCGGGCGCCGCGCGGGCGTCGGGCCGCCGCCCTGGAGCGTGATGCTCTTCCGCCTTCCCTTCCGTCCTTCTTCTACCGGTCGCGACGCGCCGGTTACGGGGCGTTAAGTGCTGCGGCTGCTACCTTGGACGTTTCCGCGGACGCTTTTCAGATCTCCCGTACAGATGCTCACAGCAGACAACACCCGGCTGTGCGGTACGGGTTGAAATCGAACGTACCGTCTGCACCATGGGCAGCGATTATGCGACCTGGGCTACTGCGGTTACTCGGCGACGACGAGGTTGGGCGCCGTGCCGCGGATTTCTTGATGTCTTCGCGCGCGGAACGTACCGTGCAGTCTTACGGATCTGAATTCAACCTATTCTGCGAGTTCTGCGCGCAAAATGGGAGACTGCCGGACACGGCGGATCCGCCGCTCATCGTTCGGTACATCTCTTGGGTTGCGGCACGTGGCCGCAACAAGGCTGGTGCCTTTGGACCCTACCTTTCAGCGATCAACGCCTTTTTCACCGATAATTTCAAGGAGCCGCCGGCGCTTGGGCCTTTCGTCAACCAGGCGATGCGCGGTTGGGAGCTGGCTCAGCAGGTGCTGGACGCCCCGGACTACCGGGTGCCTCTGCCTGCGGACGTCGCCCTCGCCTGTGTTCGGCGTGCGCTGCGGCTGGTTTCTCACAGGTCCATCGCGTGCGACCTGCCCACATTCCGTGCCCTTCTCGTTACCGCGGTCAATTTCCTTTTTTGTCACCGCGCGGGTACCAGTACGGGGTGCGGCGTGCGCGATTTGGCGGTTGATTCCCGCAGCATTACGCTGTACCGTCGAGTACTTAAGGGCAAGCCTTCCGGGGCGCCTCGTCCGGTGCTGCAAATTTCCCGCGAGGCGCACCCCGAAATCGCGGAGCTTTTGGAGTTCTTCGTCAGCTGCCGCGATCACGTGCTGCCCGGTGCTACTCGGTTTTGGCAGCTCCCTGATGATGATCCCGGCACGTGGACCGCTGCTACTGTCTCCGAATGGGTAACTGCCGCTGCCTTGGCAGTTGACGCTACCCCGCCTGCTGGTTTCTGCTGGTCGTCGCACAGCCTTCGCAGTGGCGGGGCGTCCGCGGCCTCGGCCACGGGCGTCCCTATGCCTACGATTCGCTGGCTTGGCGGCTGGAAAGTGGGCAGCGGCGTGGTCCTCAATTACATCGTGCCAGGCATCCTGGACTCCGCTGGGGCCCGCTACTTCTTCGGCTCCCTGGCACCGCAGCGTTCCGCTGCTAATCTTTCACAGTGACTGGTTTTCACCGGTAACTGTGGCCTTCCGGTTTTGCCTGGCAACGTGACTCGCACTCTGTCTAATCGTTGTTAAGTACTTAACTGAGTTTAGTCAGACGACGGACCGAGTTGTGCGGTCGAACGACTACCACCTGGAAAATATAGCACAGTAGCCAGTCATCGGCTCTGTCTAGAATCTTCCAGGATGGGACAGTGAGCAGCGGACTCGCGACCGCACCAGCTCCCGACCTGTTTCCCTGCCTGCCTGCAGCTACTACTTAGCCAACTGTCTAGACCATAGCGCTCATCCCTTTTGCTGTTGCGCTTCACGCACCCACCCGTCCCACCCATCTTGTTTGGTGTGGCGAGGGGCTTGTAAGACAAGACACTCGCTTCTGGCAACGTGACTCGCACTCTGTCTAAATAGCGACTAGTAGCCTACAAGTGTCTCTTGCGCCCGATCACCCCGCGCGCCGATACTGCTACTGCTTGTGTACCAGAAGTCGCCGCCGCCGCGCATCGCCGGCCCTTTCACGATCCTCTCACTGACTGCTCTCCTTCGGCGGGGGGCAGGCAAGCTGGAGGCAGTCATCGCTCACGCCCGCAGTACGGCGCAGCGCTCGCTGTCGGCCTCTCCGTGCGACGCCTCGACCCTGCATCCGCTTCAGGAAGGGCGTGGTCTCGCCTAGAGATAACGCCCCGCGCCCTCGCGGCGCCCGCACAGACCCCATCGGTTGCCCCTCGGCACACCTCTCGTCGATGGTGGACCCCAAGTTGCGGGAGGCCGCGGAGCGGGAGATGGGCCGCTTGGCGCCGGAGAGTCGCGAAGACGGCGGCGGCAAGCGCCGGAAAACGGGTGGGTATGACACGCGGCGGCGAGGCCCCACAGCCTCCGGGTGTCGACGGGTCTGAAAAGGGCAAGCTGGGCGCTCTCTGCGGCCCGTCTGGGCTGGACACACCGGATTAACATAAGCTTATTATTTACGGCATTCATCACGGCGATACGCATAACATGGCGTGACTAGCTATCCTATTGCATGACAATTTCTCGTATGTGGAACCCCCATTATTGTGGGCTACGGGGCACGCGGGAGAGCGATGGTGTGTGTCGGGGTGGGGATCGCGTCTCATGGCCGTGCATAGAGCATGCAGAACCGCCAAATCCGGCCCATGTACCCGGCAAACACCCCTGCGTCATTCGCTCATGTCATGTGTTTCTGCGCCTGCACCGTGAAGCTATGACGGGATCACGCATGGTCTCATTCAACGGCGGGATAAAGTCAAACTGTATGAAGACTTGTGTCGTTGGCAGTCATGAGCCCACCACGCCATGCCACGCCATGATGGGTACCACGCTGATGCGCGCAGTGAATGGACCCGGCCGCAGGCAAGGCTGGCCCCAAGGGGGAGGAGGAGGAGGGGGGCGAAGCAGCAGCCAATGGGCCCAGGAGCCACCAGTACGAGTACCAGGCGGCGGGGCCACTGCTGAGGGGCGCCAGCGGCTTCCTCATCAGCTGCTCGTTCAAGAGGTGGGGCGGCCCTGTTGGCACTGCGCTGTACCGGCCCAGATTAAGACGGGATGCAAAGGGAACACTAGAACGGACGGCGGCGTGTTGGGACCATGAGACGGGCAGGCCTTAGGGGGAAGGGGGGTGGAGGGGGCAATGCTTGCATGACATCGCGCACGATGTCATCTGGCAGGGAGAGGTCGGCCATCGGCGAGATGGCGGCGGTACTGCAAAACTACATCAGCGCCGCCATGCCGGCAAGCGTGGCACCGGAGGTGACCCGCCCCCGCTGCGTGCGCGCCTGCCCGTGTGCTCCGACGCTGGCCGAGACTCTGGCTGGGCGCCTCGCCTCCCCTGACGACTGCACGCGTGTCCGGGCGGGCGGGGAAGGGTGCGGAGAGTGCGGCCGGCGGCGGCGCGGAGGAGGGCGCGGAGCGCAGCTGGCGGCTGCGGCCTGTCAAGCTCGCGGCCCGGGGGGTGGTCTTCCTGTGGCTGCACAAGGTCCTGACGCCCCCCCCCCTCCCCCCCCCCCCCCCCCCCATATCCCTTGCCTCTGCTTCATTTGGTTTGATGAGGCGCACCCTGGCCATAGCATTCCTCCAATCCTGCGCCATCCGGAGGCAGCGCCGCGAGGAACCTCGGTGGCCCGCGCAACAGACTGGCGCGTCGCTGGGCTCGCCGGCGGGTGCCAACCCACCTACAACGTACAGGAGCACGCCTGACCCCCGCAGCTAATCCGCTTGGCATGGACATGTGTGCATCGCCGCAGGCAGCAGGAACATCGGAACATTACAAACCAATTCAATGCGAGTCTGCCATCCTTTAGGGGGAGGGGGAGGATATGTATGCGCTTGAATACAGATTTCATTTTTTTAGTTAACGGGAACACTGCCCGTTTTTATGTCAAAACGCACGGCATCTGCATCTCCAGGAAACTTCTCCTGAATGAATGGGCAACACAAAATCAAACAGTGCGCTCAGTGCTTCCCGAAATCGATCCGCGATACCGCTAAAGTGCGTCTGTCAGTTTTCTTTAAAGGAAACCCAAATTATCAGGACATGCTCTATTTCCATTCTATTCCATATCATGCTATTTCTACTCTTTTCATTTCTGGTCTCTTTCCATTCTATTCCAGTGTTATTTCTTGTATTACTATTTCGTTTCTATTTCTATTCTAATTGCCAAACTTGCATTCTATGGAGCGGAGTCGTTTCCACTGTCGCTGCTGTTTTGACGCGCCGCCAGGTTTGCCGCTGCCCGCGCGGCTGACACGCCCCTCCCCCATGCTCACAGGCGGACGACCGCGGCGCGACCTTCCCCGGCGTGCCCTCCGCCGCGGTGGCAAAGCTGGTGGGCGACATCGCGGGCGGGCGGCACCCGCACCTTCGCTTCTGCCACCGCGTGATGCCCATCGAGCGCAGCTGCCCCTTCGACCTCGCCTCCCTGCAGGTAGAAGCCCCTCCGCCCCCCCTCCCCCCCCCCTTTGACAATGAGGTTGTTTGCCACCTTATCACACGGTCACCTTATGGAGATATTCAGTAAACCAAAAAGCTGGTCGATTCTGTGGTTTCGGGCAGCATGCATAAGAGACACGGATGTTGCCGGCGGACCCGTACGAACCCTTACTATTATTTGCCTCAGATTGGGCTTGCTTGCGCTTGTCATTCGCTATGTGTCCTCATTGGATGCGTCGACCTCTGACCTCCGACAGTCAGGGCAGGTCCGTATTTGCCGGGTTTGGTTCACCGCGCCAACTCAGTACCCATGTGATGGTACGAGTGGCTGCTAGCTGTGAATTGAGACGACCTCTCGGAGCGACACCACATTGCATAGCATTTCGCAGACAGGCCTCCGCGCTGCCTCCCGCCGGCCGGCCAGCCACTGAGGAATCGCCTCCCGTCACTGGGCGTCCTGTCAGGCCACAGCCTCCGAGTGCGCGGAGCGCCACCTGAAGAGCCGTGGCGGCAGCGAGCCGCCCACCGACGGGTCGCCCGGCCAGCTGCCGGGCGTCACGTATGCCGGTGCGCCCGCCGCCCTTACTCAGCGGGGCGCTGCCCGCAGCCAGTCCCCCCCCCCCCCCCCCCCCCGGTTTGCTCTCTTCTGCTGGAGTGGCGGTGCCTTGAGATATAAAAAAACCATTCAAAGAATTTTGTTGTGTGCTGTATGTGGTGCTAAAACAAGAATTATTATTATTATATTAGTATTAGTACCACAATAAGAAGTACTGGTATTATACTATCACTATTAGTATATATAGTGGTCGCCGCCGCGTGGTCGGATAAAGCTGGCGCGTGGCATCACCACAACGCGGCACATGCCTTTATTCTGTGCTCCAAAATCGCAACGCCATGCCACCGCGCCCCCATCTAGCTGCTATGGACCGAACTGCGTTTGCAGTAGCAAGTGCACTTTTGTACCTTGCTATATGTACCCTGCGGTACTACCCGAAGCTGGTATAATAACGCACCGCCAGCAGCATCGTCATCCACATATATACACAGGATGTATACAGCAGTCCACAAATAATAAGTAGTTTTTGAATCTTTTTTTGTATACACCATTATTTTCATGTACACTCTATCTGCCATATCTTCTGATAAGCGAGAATCATGTTTATGCCGCGGCGGACTCTGTATGTTAGCTTCAGTGTGTATCAAACGCCACTCGGAATGATCGTCATGTTACGCTAATAACTTTTATTTTTATTCCGATGATGCTACCGCCCTAACCACATGCTCCTGGTTCGCGGTATATGTTATAATTCCGCCCCCCCCCCCCCCCCCCCCCCGCAAGCGAAGAGTGCAAACCCCTACTTATCTGGAAATGAATCTGAATACACCGCGACTACAACACGGATCATCCAACTGTTTGGTGCAACAAATTGTTTTTTTGACAAGGGAACCCAATATCAACTGTTATGGTGTCAGCGCGGTGAGTTGCACTTCTCGTACGGACTGTACGAGTGTAAACACGATACATGCGGCCGTATATTCCTAGCGCGTCGCGTCGTAAAAGGCAGACCCCCAGTCAGTTTTTTTTTTTTGGTACAGCAGCCCACAGGTAAAGAATTTGCATGGTTGGTTCTGCTGGGCGTATTTATTCCGCGCTGATGCCCCGCAGTGCGCTTCAACATCCGCGGCAGCGACAAGGCCGCCAAGGCCCAGGCGGACGGGGGCGGCGCGGAGCCCCGGCTGGACCGCGCCGTCGTGACCAAGGCGTTGGCGGAGGCGTTTGCGGCGAGCTGCGACGGGCTGCTCGCGCCGGCGGTGGACCTCAGCACCCCGCAGGCCAGCTGCGCCCGCCCTCCCTGCTCACACGAGTTCAGAATGCAGCCATTGTCCCGTTTCAGAAGCACCGTAAAACGTCTTAACCGCCTCCCCCCCCCCCCCACCCCCCCTGCATATATATATATATATATATATATATATATATATATATATATATATATATATATAAAAGATATATGTATATATATACATATATATATGTATATATAATATATATTTCAGCGGGAGCGGCCGCGCTGATGGATGGCGGTATGTGCTTCGGCTCACAGGTGGTGGTGTTTGGGGAGAGTGTGGGGCTGGCGTCGGGAGAGCACCTGGCCATGCTGTGCGTGGTGGACAGCGCGCTGGTGACGCTCAAGCCCCGCATGTGCATGCGCTCCATCTTCGCCGGCGGCAACGCCTGAGGGGCGGGTGAAGCTGCCAGCCTTTGGCTGCCGAGGGCGGATAGTTGACGCTGAAACTCGAATTCATCCCCACTCAATATGCAGATGCACTCTGCCCCCTGAAAAAGCACGAAGGAAAAGCGTGGCTGTCCACCCTGTTTGGCATTGCTACTTGGTGCTACACTCTGTACATACCCGCAGATGCCCAGTCCTCACCAGCGGCCCATATTAGAGCGGTCTGGATGGTACGTATGTACAATTGATACGAGGACGTACCGCCCGCCCTTGCGGCCGAAACCGAGCTGAATAAGCGCCGCGCCAATATAATAGTACGTCTTCCACCTATTCCGTGGGTATTTTCAGTCATATCGACTACGAGGAATTTTACTACGAGAAATTCCGCCGCCGGCGGACAAACTGGCGGACTGCGGCGCATCGCCGGGTGACGGACGGGAAGCCATCCGGGTAGTCTGTCCCGTTGGCCGGTCGTCGCTCTTTGTGCTCGTCCCCGTCAGCACAAAGATAGGCCTGTATCGTATCACACAGAGGGTAGGCCTGCTGCGGCGCGAAGATTTTCACGTAACCCCCCGCCCATGCGCCCGTTTTTATTGGGCAGCTGCTCATCGCACGTCACACCCCTTCCCCGCACTTCCTGCGAGCTTCCTGAGTTTGGGGCGGAAACGTACCACGACAGGAAAAGGTCGTATACCGGTGCGGGGCCCTGCTGTATGGAGACGTCATGAGAAAACAAGGAACGCCGTGTTAGCACCAATTGACTCAGAAGTCTTATCTTCATTTCAAAAGCTGTGCACTACAGGGGCTGACGTATTGTTTCCGTGAAGGGACACATGAAACAAAATGATAATGTTACTCAAATAGCATGGTGCTGTTCGGCCGGCCTGCATGCTGTGGTGCAGCATGTAGAGTATATGTGACAATGATCATGTATGGTATGGTATGTATTCGCATGGACTGCATATACATGGGCGCCGGCGCGGTGGCAAGAACCACCAGAATAAGAGCCTGCCATTCCTGCCAGAGGTCGAGGGCAGACAACACGGGCGGAACCACATCAAATGATCCTGTTGGTTCCACGCAAGACCAATGTGAGGCTCGATCAGGGTATACAAGAAGGGGAGGGGGGGGGGGGGGGGGGTGTTCTGCGGGCCGCTGCCCCCGCGGTGTACCCGCCGCCCGCCACTGCCACCACCTCCCCCCAGCTAGATACTGCCCGGGGCCGGCGGCACGCCCCGGCCAAACGCACTCGCCGGGGGCAGCAACGAAGCACGGCTCCGCGCAGAGGTGTCTGAGGGCTAACAGTGCGACTGCCTACAAAGGAAATACTTACAGCGCCCGGCGTCAGCAGAGCGCACCCGGATGGCGGGCAGGGCTAGTCCGCTACAGCTTTGAAGGGGGGCTGGTGGGGCATCTTGGGGAGGGGGGTTGGGGGGGTATGCGCCACCCTGTGGCGCCCCGCGCTAGGCTCGCTACTTAGTCGTAGGAAGTGGGGGGCCTGCCGAGAAGGGAAACAATTGGGAAGGGGGGGGGAATGGGTTGTCAGTGCTGCGGCTGCCCGGTACCACACTGGCAGTGATGCTCTGGCGACTTCATTCCTCACATTGAGCCCGTGGGGGCGCCGTGGCGCTGCGCCTCTTAAGAGGGGTGCACAATAGCGTGGCAGTACACGGGCCCCGGCACGGTAACCCCAACACCGCGAATAAGAATCCGCCCTGCCTGTCAGTGGCCGACGCCAGACGAAACGATTGCGGAAGTGTAGCGAATGATCGTATAGAATGGCATGCAAGCACAATGCGAGGCGTATGTTCAGGGGTCCAAGAGGTGAGTCGGCACTTGTGATATCAGACCTACGTTAGAAATCATGTTTTCCCTGGGCGGTGGCCGGAAGGGGGGGAGAGGGGGGGGGGGGGGGGGGGGGGTTGCCTGCACAGCTCGGAGTGGATGAGGTCGCAGGGGAAGACGTCGCGCGGCTCGGGGTACTTGAGCACCGCCTTGCCGTCCAGGTAGCTGTTGAGCATCTTGGTGGTGGAGTAGTTGAAGCCGTCGCCCTGGGTGAGCTTGCGCTCGTTGGTGCGGCAGTCGTTCATCTTGCTGCGCACCTTCGAGGCCAGCACCTGCGATCCCATTCCGGGCAGCAAGGGGAGGCGGTGCAGGCGCGTCACTCCACCTGCCACACTCGCAGTACATTTACATATACATGAATACATACGTCCACATAAATGCATATTATGTAGATATACGTATTTACATATTTGTATACATATTCATATATTTACATAGATATATAAATATATACATATAGTCCGCACGGCGCCCGCACCTTGCCCAGCTCCACGCCCCACTGGTCGAACGAGTTGATGCCCCAGATGAAGCCCTGCACCGCGATGCGGTTCTCGTACAGGCTGAGCACCTGGCCGACGCTGTACGCGTCCAGCTTGGGCAGCAGCAGGCTCAGGCTGGGGCGGTTGCCGGAGAAGTACTTGTGCGGGATGAGGGAGTCGGGGACGTTCTCGCTGCGCAGCGTGATCTGGTCCTTGCCGTACGCCAGCGCATCCGCCTGCAAACCGCCATCAGCAAACCTATCGTCAGGGAGAGCCATCCCATACCTTCGCACGCCTGCTGCGAGCGGGGAACGCGCTGATCGGTGTCGCTATGGGGGTGGGCATTGCGACACCGCCGCAATGGTATCGCATCATCATCAACCTCGCGTCATAATGTGATGGCGCACCTGCGCAAAGAAGTTGCACATGAGCTCGTCGTGGTTGGAGACGACCTCGCCCTTGAGGTACACGCTCTGCTGGCTCTTCACGATGCCGATGAAGTCGCAGGGGATGACGCGGCCCTGGTGGATGAGCTGGTAGAAAGAGTGCTGCCCGTTGGTGCCGGGCTCGCCGAAGTCAATCTCGCCGCACTCGTAGGGCAGCGGGGTGCCGTCGATGGCGACGCCCTTGCCGTTGGACTCCATGGCAACCTGCACATCGACACAAGGGGGGGGGGGGGGGGGGGGTAAGCACTCGGCCGGCGGCATGGCGCTGCCTCTTGCCTGGTGCGATGGTGTGCTGGCACAGCGGGCGGTGGCCAGATGGGTGGCCCGCCCCCGGGGAAATGGGGCAGTCTGCCTGCGGGCTGGGTTCCCCCCCCTACCTGCTGGATGTGCGGCGCGAGCTTGGAGAGCGCCTGGCAGTATGGGAGGATGGCGCGCGCGGGGTAGCCCAGGAAGGTGGAGTTCCACACGGACAGGAGGCCGGTGAGCACGGGCAGGTTGTCCTCAAACTTGGCGGTCTTGAAGTGCATGTCCATGTCGTGCGCGCCCTCCAGGAAGCGCTCGATTGTCTCGTAGCCGTACTGCAGCGTGAGCGGCAGCACGCCCACCGCGGAGCAGACCGAGTAGCGGCCGCCCACCCAGTCCCAGAAGCCGAACGCGTTGTCCACGTCGATGCCGAACTCCTTGACCAGCTTCAGGTTGGTGGAGACCGCCACCATGTGCTTCTTCACCGCGTCGGGGTGGTTCCCCAGCTCGGTCTTGAGCCAGGTGCGCGCGGTGCGCGCGTTGAGCATCGTCTCCGCGGTGGTGAACGTCTTGGAGACGACCACGATCAGCGTCTCCTCCGCATTCAGCCCGTTGAGCGCGCGCGCCACGTCGATGGGGTCCACGTTGGCAAGGAAGCGCAGCTGCCGGCCGCTGCTCTCCGCCGCCGCCTCCTGGTCTGTGCGCAGCGCGTTGTGCACAAACAGCGGGCCCAGGAAGCTGCCGCCGATGCCGATGGCCACCACGCTCTTCAGCGGCTTGCCCGTCACGCCCACCCACTCCTCGTCCCGGACCTGCCCGGGGAGGGGGGGACACAGCGGACAAAGGCAGGTGGCTCAGCGGCGCGCCCCCACCTTGGGCATAGCTCCAGCAACCAATGCCTGGTTGGCGCGCATCGGCGGGAATCCCGATTTCGCCATGACACGGGGGGTGGTCAGCGATGCAAGCTTGCCATAAATACGCTAAATACGATTGTCGTCGAGCCCCTAACGAAGACGGGGAGACCATATTTATCTGGGAATGAATTAGAATACACCAGCATACAAACATAGCGCTGGGATGTCGGGCTCAATGGTGCAAAACCGCCCATCATTGTTGCAACCCGCAAATCCATCCAAACCCTCTGGCAGAAGGGAGATGTACTCCAGGGAAGGGGGACCTGCCCGGGGAAGGGGGAGACAGCACCATCCCCACTCCACTCCCGGCTAAACTTCGGGCTTTGCACATGTCGACCCCCCCCTGCTCGCTCTCCCCCCCCCCCCCCCGGCCGCCCCGCCTGACGCATGCACGCACCTTGTTGGAGAAGGTCTTGATCTTGTTGAGCACCTCGTGCACATCGGGCACCACGTCCTTGCCGTCCACCATCACCTTCTGCGACTTCTTGGCGCGCAGCGCGGTGTGCAGCACCGCGCGGTCCTCCGTGATGTTGATGTGCTCGCCGTTGAACATGGCGTCGATCTTGCCGCGCAGGTCGGTCTCCTCCGCGAGCTTGAACAGCTTGGCCATGGTGGCCTTGGTCACGCGTTGGCGGCTGTAGTCCAGGAACACCTTGCCCTCGTCGCCCATCAGCTCCTTGATCATGCTGGCGCAGCGCTCCTCGTCGCGCAGCAGGTCCTTCAGGTGCGTCTTCTCGATCGCCGCCACCTCGTCCTCAAGCGCCTTCCAGGCGGGCAGGTCCGCGTTGGTGCCCGTCATGCCCGACTCGTCAATGGAGGAGATCACGGGGTCGATGGCGCCGGGCGTGGGTGTGGGGGCCGGCGGGGGGGTAGGGGCCGGCGGGGGGCTCGGCGCGGGCGCCGCGTCGCCGCTGGCATCGGCCTGCTATCGCCCATGGAGGGGGGAGGGGGATTTTCAGGGAGGAGCCGGGGGGGGGGGGGGGGGGGGGGGGGGAGGACGTCAGACAGTCCATCCACAGCAGGAAGAGGCAGCAAAGGGTACACTGTAAACCAGCACAGGCTGTACCAGTGAAGCGAAGCCGGGCTTTTGGGGCCTCGTGGTAGGGGGGCCATGATTGGAATAGGGTTGCATCCCCCGGCCCCTTCCCCCCCTCCTCCCATTTTTCCAGCGGAGGGGGGTGTGCTGTTTGGCCGGGCACATACAGCGGTGGGGCGCCGGGTAATACGGTGCATGTACCAGTATAATGGCACTGAGCAACCCTGCACGGTGTGGCCAAGAGGAGCTGACTGAGGGGGAAAAGGGATGATAAGGGGGCGGGGGTGAGAGGGAAAGGGGGGGGGGGGGGGGGGGGGGGGGGATTAACCAGAAACTCGTCGTCGTCAAGATGGCCGAGATGGTCATAGCACAACACCGTCGGCACAGGCGCGCAGCCGCAGATCGCACGGCCGGGGTGAGGGGGGTGAGGGGGGACGCAATAAGGGAGGTACATGGGGTATCTGTACGGCTAGTCCCGACGGGCAGACGGCGTGCCAACTGTCGATAGCGCGACCCTCGCGTTATCGGGACGACCACGCCCCCCCCCCCCCCCCCCCCCCCCCGAAACGCCCCGCTACGGATTAAGCGGGCATTCCCGCTGGCCCCCGACAACGAGTGACAGCTGCCCCTATAAGTAAAATTATCCACGCATCAATGCGGGAAGTAGCTTAGGTGCGAGGACGCCGCGTCCTGAAGGACGTGAAGGGGTATCGGGTGGGTCGGACGCGGGGGTTTGGGGGGGGGGGGGGGGGGGGGGACCTGCGCGCGCGGGGTGACGATGGCGTGTCGGCGGGCGATGGGGGCGCGCAGCTGGCGCGCTGCGAGTGCGCCGCGCCGGCTGGAGCTCCGGCAAGTGGCAGCAGGGACGGCGGCTCGAAGTACGGCGACCATCGTGACAGGGTTAGCGAGCGGGGTCCGGAACAGGGTTCGGGGAGGGAGGGGGGAGGCTGTGTGGTGGTGGATCAGGGTTGTTCTGATGGCGACGCCGACGATGGCGCGGGCGTCTGATGCGGCTCGCGACGACAGCGAGCACACACTACTACTGTACCATCATCCGGCGTGCGGTCACGATGCCCCGCGCAGTGCGTAATCCGAATATATTGCATAAAATCGGCTAATCCTTACATTACGACGGCCTCACGTTTTCCCGGAGACAGCGCAATGCGATAATTTATTGGGATATTTGCTGGAGAATATCCGCGCGGGGTGGTGTGGCGAGCAGGAGCGCCAGCTGCCAGCCAGCAGTAGCAGTAGGCGAGGCCGGATGAAAGCAACAGGCCGTGTGATGAGGGGTTTATTGGTTTACCGTACTTGTATAATGCTATGTTTCATGCTACGTAAAATGCTATCTTTTACTAATTGGTTTTATGGGTTCACTTGCACGGGGACTAAGAGTTGAGTGAGGGCAAAGTACTCCGGGCAGCAGGAAGGGCGGGAAATAACAGCCGCAAGCGGGCATCACTACGAAACCCACATAATGTTGTGCCGCCCGCCCGGGTACCTGTACTTAGCGTCTCTCGTGCCGCCTTGCCCCCCGGGCCCCCCGCCTGCATTCCGCCAGTAGTACTTCGCCTTCGCCCGACTCTACCCCGTGTAACCAATAAACCCATCACAGTGATGCCTTAGGCCGACTCTTGTACCCGCACCGTACTACCAAACCGAACCGTAACCGTAAATCGCCGATATTAGCGGCTGAAGATTTGCGGCCGACCGCTCCAGCCGCAAATATGGCCATATTTGCAGCTGACGAAAATCAGGGTCCGCCAAACGTAAATCGTACTAGTACTTAGCGCTTTACATATATGTTCTGCACACTGAAAACACCAACCGCAAATCTCCACTAGGCGGACGACGCCCGCCGCCCGCCCTCGGCACGTCACCCCCCCCCCCCCCCCTCCTCCCCCGCCCGGCGGGCAGCCTGGCTAGCACGCAGGATGGCGCCGCGATGCCATGCCGGGTCGGAAAAAGAGTTTGAACTTTTGAATACTGAAGACCATGTGCCTTCATCGGCGAGGCAGTCGAACTTCCGTCTCCAGCTCGAGCCATTCAAGACGGCCTCCTCCCACGATCTTACCTCTTCACACGGGCGCAGCGCCCACACTACACATCGCCCGCCGACAAGGCCGCCGTCTCGCCCCAAGACACGACTCCCCACCTCAAGGCCGGGCAGACTGGCGAGTCTACCGAGGAGCTGGCTGGAGGAGGAGGAACTCGTCGAAGAGGAGCATGGCGGCGGTGGTAGCGACGTTGGCCAGGCCGACGAAGAGGGTGGCGACGAGGATCTTGACGATGACGATCAAGGGGACGCCCGGGAGCGACGTATTAACCAGGGTTGGGCTGCATTCCACTTTTGAATACTGCAGGCTGCAGTGCAGTGCAGTAGGCTGCAGTGCAGGCTGCAGTACTGCAGCCTGCAGTGCAGCCTGCAGTTAAGGCTGCAGTCACCGGGCTGCAGTACTGCATGCTGCAGTGCAGGCTGCAGTAGCACTGCATTTGCTGATTTTAGGGAAGGGAAGGGCGGGACAGTGAAGGGCAAAGGGGCTTCCATGGCGGATGCAGAGGGGCAGCAATCGTGGTGGAAGTTGTAATACATCATTAAATTGCCTACAGAGGGGAAAAGCCTACTGTGTGTACATTTGTGTGTGTCCAACGATGATGCTGTCCCCACGCATGCATAGTGAAACATGCGTAAAAAAGCATGATGGCATAAAAACCCTCTAATCCCCCGCCTCCTCATTCGTTGGCGCTGCCTCCTCATACTGCTCCAGCATGGACTCCACCGCTTCCCATTGAATGCGGCTGGCCTCCCCCTCGCCCTCGCCATCAAGGACTTGGCTGGCCAGCCAATCCTCCCCGCATGGCTTGAGTAGATCCGCCGCCACGGCGCTGAAAGCAGCCTCCCCGTAGTACGACGCCAGTAGCTCCTTGACCTTGGCATCCAAATCCAGATTCTTCTGAATAAAGACGCAGGCGCCCATGTTATCCAGGTTCATTCTATTTCTTAAGTGCATGGTGACAAGGCGTGGGGCCCCTCGTGGGGCAGTGAACCGTGTAGGCCGCCCGCGTCGGCTTAGTGGCACAGCCAACAACACAGGACGTTCGACTTCCTACTCTCGTCGGGCGGTAGGCTAGTGTCATGCGGCACGTAAAAGACCAGACGGCACGGTTGTTCTCGCGCTGGGTGCCGCCCCAGCAGCCGGCGGCGGCTTTGCTGAGGATAGACAGGGGGGGGGGGGGGGGCACTGGGGTTCAGGCCTAAGAGTGGGTCATCTTCGCCGTTGCCGATGAGAATATCGTCGGCTTGCATCCCAAGTGGTGTCTGTGCCACTCGTGCTGACCTGTTGGCTGCAATGCTGGCCGCTGCGGCGCCGGTGCTGTCCGCTGCCATCGCCTCGTCCGCCATCGCTGCTGCGCCTTGCTCCGCGGCAGACTGGTATCCCTCCATGTAATTGACGAAGAGTGACGAGAGGAGGATGAGCACGGTGAGCGTAAAGTGAGGATAGGTTCGGCTGGTGTGTGTGGTCTACTGGTATGTGCCCCGATGCGGCGACGTGTGATGGTACTGTACAAGCGAGTACGGTGCTGCTATCCGCGGCGCTCGGACCGCCGGAACTGTCGCCAAATGGCTTGTTATCATTGGCGGGCGCCATCCAAACGCTATCCTGTGATATTTGGGGCTGTTTGGGTTACTGCACTGCAGTCCCTTTTCGGGAATAAGTACCGCAGGCTGCAGTGCAGTAGGCTAACTGCAGGCTGCAGTTTCTGCAGTCTGCAGTGCACTCGATACTGCAGCCCAACCCTGGTATTAACGGTTGCTCCCGGGTTCCAGACCGCATGCGTCGCGGCCGTCCGCAGCAAGCCCGCCCGCGAAATTTGCGATTCCTACGGTTTCCCGTACCCGAACACATATTAACGACTACGACTGCGGTAGTAGTCGGGTACAAGACAAGGGTCACAGATAGACAAAGTCACGTCTTAATTACTGTGGTCGGATAGGCAAGTGACATGTTGCCCTACTAGTATAAATACATGTAGTACGAGGTTTGCATTAGGGCTTTATCTAACTTTGACTTAACGTACGAATTGCGTGGCTTTTCGCAAGTCCTAGACAATGACCATGTCAAGCCATGGTCTAGCCCTATCACATGGTCAACTAGAGACATCTAGAGGTTTACAGTACATAGTGCGTAGTATTGAGCACGAGCCCTGCGTCGTAGTAGCGCACGGACCGAGTACGCTCCGTACCCTCATCTTTTGGGGCCCACCCCCGTTGACCGGCAATCGGACTCTGCCTTGAGTTCGCCACCTAGTCTCGCGCAATACAGTCTGGACTCTAGCAATCGAGTAGGCGGGTATCGGCTATCGACGACTCATGCGAACTTGCTCGTCACGTGACGTCTCGCATGTATGTTCCTCAAGCTGTTTCCGAAGGCACCATCCCTAATATGGAACAAGACGCCCCGGGACAAACCGGCTGCTAAACAAGCCTTTCTCTTGACGCGTTGGAGCAGCGCTTGACAGTGCACTCGACGGACCTCGAGCGTAGGCTGGCCGGGCAGTTTGAGACTGCGACAGCTGCTGTACTCGCCCGGCTGACCACGACAAAGCTGCCATGAGCGACCGTTGACGACCCTACCCGTTTGGCCAATCCCTCGGACACGATCCGTGTGGCTGAGGGTGGTAATCCCGGAGCTAGTGCCGGAGACGCCGAGCTACAGCCGTAGCCCGAGGACTACGGCATTCTAGACTTCGCCGCCACGGCAAAGTCATCGCTCCCGGCCTTGAGTGGCCACAACACTTCCCGCGCGAACCCGTACGGTATTTCGAAAACTACCCGAATATAAGATCCGATAAGCGGTTCGCGCCGTTAGTACAGTGTGCACCTGCGGCAACTATGCGACGCCCACATCGTGCGGCCCGTTGCCCATGTTCTAGCCTCGTCTAGCAAGCCCACGACTGTCAACCACCGACACCGCGACCGCCCGTAGCGCCATAAGTGCCTCTTTATGCGGCGATGGTGGGCGGGTCGCGACCGCTACGGCCACGCAGGCGGCGTGCTGCGGGACCTCAGTGGCGACCCCGCAGCAACCAATCCGAGCGCCGCCCAAACCATAAACGTCGCACCGATGGCACAGACTCTGTCGAACCAGCTAGGAGAAAACGTACACTATTTATGTCTTCAATTTTGACTAAACTGCCTTTCTATTTGGCCCTAAAGGCGTATGGTGCCAAAACGCGAATCCCTGATGGGGGCGGTCAATCGGGCGGCAGTCGCGAGGGTGGACCTCGCGGCCGCCAACCTGGGATATACGCGCGCCCCGAGCCGGCCGTTATCGCCATGTGTCCTCGAAGGGGGCAGGGGGCTACGGCGTAGGCGGGAGATGGTGGGTTGGACGGGGATGTGCCAGTGGATGCATATGCTCCGCCGCCCGCAGTGCCGGGCGGGTACTTCGGGCGGCGCGACGTGGATCCCGCGGCGCAGGGGCGCGGCGTGCGCGGACAGATTATTCCTACCGTATTCGAAGCGCGAAATGTCGTACAGGTTACTGCGGGAAGTGTTGTGGCCCCCGCGCGACATCACCGAGCCTCGCATGTGGCCCTCACCGACGACGCTGCCCGCGCCCTGGCGGACAAGAAGTCATGAGCCGCGTATGACGAGTACAACCACATCGGATTATATGCCGTCTTCAACAGATGCGCCGACGAGGCGCTGCACGACGCTATGGAAACGCTTTCGGCCCAACCTGCTACGGCTGGCGGCGCGACCGGGGCCCTCGCCAAGATCCGAGCACGCTTGTGCACCTACGAGTAGGCGACGGAGGAGGCCGCCCGTGCACGGCTGGGCTACCTCCGCCTCATCAAGACAGCTACAACAAGCACGGATTCGGACCGATTCTTCGCGGAGCTCGCGTACGAACGTTTTTGCAAGCCCTGACAGCCCGCCGTCTCAAGCACGCACCTTCGACGAGCTACACCGCGCCTTCGTCGACGGCACCCTCGAGGCCAGGCTCACCGCCGCCAGCAAGGCGGTTGCGGGCGCCTCGTACGCCAAGATCACGACCGACAAGGCCGACAAGAAGACCAGACAGCGGTGGAGAGACGCAAGCGCAAGCATAATGCGGCGGCTGCGGCGGCTGCGGCAAAGAAGGCAGCAGCAACCAAGAAACATCCGGGAAAATCTAGCGAATGATGGTGTAAACCGTCGTTCCGAGTAGTCTTGTCCCCCCCCCCCCACCCCCCCCTCTCCCCCCTTCTAGATGTGTCACCGCGTGCGTAGGAGATGGCGCGAGTGGGAAAGCATCGGCGCGAACGATGAGCAAGTTTTGGATTATATCCGCCGAGGGGTTCGCATCAAGTTCAAGGGCGGGCTACGACCGCCACCTTTCAACCACGGCGTCTCGATCAAAGACGCCACCCCGTCTCAACTAGACTTCATGGCTACGGAGCCACCGCGATTCGAGCGCATCCGAGCGTGGGAGCGGGGACACGACGACCGTTGGGTTTCCCGCATGTTCCAAGTCCCCAAGTCCGGCACCAACAAATGGCGTCTCATTGTCGACCTATCCTACGCATGCTCAACCGCAACTGCTCGGAGTTGCCGATGGCCTACGAAACTCTCAAACACCTTCGCCCCCTCGCATAGAGCCGCGACTGGTTTGCCTCCCTCGATTTGCAAGATGGCTACTTCGCCCCGGCATCGGGAGAAGGATTGCGACTACTTCAATGTGAACTACCGCGGGGAGCTTTGGCGGGGAGCGTGCCTCCCGATGGAGTGGTCTGGTTCCGCCTACTAATTTTGCGAGCTCATGGGTCGCTTCACGGACTACGTACCTCCATGCCCGTCCCGCAACCACCTCGCCGGCATCAAGCCCGCCGGCGCGAAAGTCCATCCGGCGCTTTCTCCGGAATACCCGGCGGAGAGGGGATCGTATGCTTCCCTACCATGACGACTTCCTATTCCTAGCGGACTAGACGGAGGCGGCCTACGCCCTACGGACCCGCATCAACGCCCTACTCGACCGCCTCGGCATTAACCGTAACCACGAAAAGGAACACTGGGAGCATGCACAGGTGGGCGAGCACCTTGGCTTGGAGGTGGACCTCGGGCGCGGCGAAGTCCGCACGCCGGCGCGGAAAAGCTGGCGACGCTAGCCCGAATAATGGCAAGCGGCTTCCTCGGTCTCGCCGCCTCCAACCGCCGCTTGCTACCCGCCCGCCAACTAGCCTCCTTTGCAGGGAAGGCGTAGTTCCTATACCTCGTAGTTCTTATATAGCGCCCGCACGGTTCATCCTGCAAGAGCAAAACTACTGCGTGCTGGCCACTCGGCGAGGAATGGGGGGGGGGGGGGGGAGGGGGGGTGGGGGGGGTGAAACTGATGCATCAGATGAAGCGCGACCTGGAATGCTTGGCGTCGGTGGCGGCACAACACAATGGCCGCTCGATCTTCAAGCCAATCGAATCAACGTACCTCCACGCGGACTCGTCCTGCGGCTACGGATGGGGAGAGCACTCAACGACAATCCATCGTGGTACCAAGCACGCGGTTTTTGGTACGATTCCGACCGCAAGCAACACATGACGTGGAAGCAATTGCGGGCGGTGCGTTTGGCAATCTAATCCTTCATGCTACGGTTGCGCGGCCGATGGGTACTACTACACAAAGACAACACCGCGGCCGTGGCAGCCTTGAGCCCTTGACCTCGATGACCTCGCGGGCACTGGTCATGATATGGAGGAGATGCGGCGATTGTGGCACATCCTAGATTTTCAAGACATCGACCTCCGACCCCGGTACATTTAGTCGGCGGCCACGTGTGGGCCGAGCGACTCAACCGCGAGCTTGACCACGACGACTGTTAGCTCAACCCCCGCATCTTTTCTACATGCAGAGCATTTAGGGACCGCACACGATCGTCCGATTCGCCTCGATGGAGAACGCGAACGTACCCCGCTACATTTCTGGCTGCCTGGCGCGACCCGTGTTCCAAGGCGGTGGACTCACCCCACTTGCCGGACGTGTTTTGGCGCAGGGAACGCAATTATTGCAATGCCCCTTGGCCGATGTTGGACAACCAATCGGGTGCCGCCGTGACGGCGGTCATCGCTCTTTATCGGCCGGGCCGTCGGTGGTACTAACCGCGGTTGGAACACGTGGATGAGACGATCGTCTACCCGCACATCTGCGACCTCTTCTTTCCCGGCATGCTCGGGGCGCGTGCGAGGGCCAAACGACCCGCTTGGAGCATGACGGCCTTTTATTAGCTGCCACTCCGGCATCACTCTACGCCCGGCAGGGGGCCCTAGGCCGTGCCATGGCCTCCCCTAGTCTCAGCGCTGGCGATGCGCACGTCATTCACGGTAGTACCCGCACGCTCCCGGCGCGCGCCGCTGTATAGACTCGTACATCACTCCACAAAAGCCCATGTGGACTGCGATGATGACTCGGGACCTCCGCGACATGCTCGGCACCGACCTGCTAATCGGTACCACGGCACTCGGCCTCCTGACGGGCTTGCTCGCGCACCGTGCACATACAAGAACTACTACTACGGTAGCGGCATGCGCACGTTCACAATTATGAGACGAGGGTACACGGCGTTGCTCGGCCCCCAAGGCACTGTCGCGGCGGAGTCGCTACATCAGTTCTTCTCCGCCATCGAAAAGTACTACCGCGACTATCACCGGCGGCCTGTGGCGCTAGGCGAGGTCCTACACCTCGCCTAGCGCACCGCGGGCTCGAACTATACAAAAGCAACGCATCACGGAGGAGGACGTGCGCGTGGCACTACCGGCAACGGTGGTCGGCAACATCCTCAACGCAGCCATCGCCCTGCTACAATTGAGGCCGAAATTTATCGCGGACATCCTCGGTTTCCGGGGTGCATTAGCTACGGTTACCAACTCCGTGCGTTCCTGCCGGGCCGAGTCAGGCATCATATGCGAAACCGGCGACTGGGTTGTCCACCTTCGCTACGGACGAAATCATCTTGTACGTACGTCCGGAAAGCGACGGGCGACTAATAACGCACCAGGGTTTCCCGTAAACCCTTGGCGACAACAAAAACAAAAAACGGTGGCGAAAACAAAAATCGGTGCCACAGTAAACGGTTTTAAGATAATTAGCAGACTGAACAGGAATAAAGTACTACCGGGGATTTGATCATTCTACTGCGGGTACCGAGTCTCTGCAGGTGAAATTCCGAATATTATACGGAATATTGACGCATAATTAGCACATACTGCATTTACTTGGGGCTCTGTGGTCACGCCGTCACGGTCCGGAGCGACGACGCTCTTCCGCGGGAGGGACGGGCACAAAGTCTTATAGCCCTGTTGCAGGGCACGGGCGTGGGCCCCTGACGAGGGGCAGCCGAGTGGGAGGGGCAAGAGGATGCGGTGAGGTTAAAGGAAGTGTGTGGCGTCCGCAGTGCCCGCGCCGCCATGTAGCGGCGCGCGCGCCTGGCGGGCGCCCAGCAGGATACTGCTGTCGCTGCGCTAGTACTATTGTACTATAACAGCCCCTCTCAAGCATAGGCCGGTCATACAGTTGACTAGTGCCCATGCTTGTCTAAGAAGCAGGGTGTGAGTAGGTTCTGGCAGGGCTTTGATGAGCCCATCCAATGGCGGCACCATTGAGCATGTTGATAGCACCGGACTGAGAGCGCCGGTTGCTGGTGTCAGTTGCTCAGTCGGAGTCTGAGTAGACTACGAGGCGAGCCCCCCCCCGGTTCAGTGGCCCCGTAGGTGATGCCCAGGCCAGGGGTGCCTTTGAGATGGCAGAGCACGCATGAGGTGGCAGGGTCTTCTGCGGGGCAGACTGAAACCTTCTGAGCACGCTGATAGCGAAGGCGAGGTCCAGTCCGGTGCGCATCGTGACGAAGTTGACAGAGCCCAGGAAACCAGCACCGATACGGTTCATAGTCCTCTCGGGAGAGCGGGGCCTTGTCGGTGGCGCTGGCGCTGGCGAGATGGCGGCGACTGAAGGGATGGCTGGGTGCTGGATAGCGGCAAGTGCTGAGATGGTGGCGGCAGATACGGGCTCCGGATGCGCGGGGGCGGCAGGCGGCGGAGGCACGAGCTCCGGCTGCGCGGGGGCGGCAGGCGGCGGAGGCACGGGCTCCGGTTGCACGGGGGCGGCAGGTAGCAGAGGCACGGGCTCTGGCTGCGCGGATGGCGGCGTGCCGGATAGCGGCGGGCGCTGAGGTGGCGGCGGCAAGTACGGGCTCCGGCTGCGAGGGCGTGGGCGGCGGCGGCGCGGGGGCTGCAGGCGGCGGAGGCACGAGCTCCGGCTGCGCGGGGGCGGCAGGCGGCGGAGGCACGAGCTCCGGCTGCACGGGGGCGGCAGGCGGCAGAGGCACTGGCTCCGGCTGCACGGGGGCGGCAGGCAGCAGAGGCACGGGCTCTGGCTGCGCGGATGGCGGCGTGCCGGATAGCGGCGGGCGCTGAGGTGACGGCGGCAAGTACGGGCTCCGGCTGCGCGGGCGTGGGCGGCGGCGGCGCGGGGGCTGCAGGCGGCGGAGGCACGAGCTCCGGCTGCGCGGGGGCGGCAGGCGGCGGAGGCACGGGCTCCGGCTGCACGGGGGCGGCAGGCGGCAGAGGCACTGGCTCCGGCTGCACGGGGGCGGCAGGCGGCGGAGGCGCGGGCTCCGGCTGCGCCGTTTGGTGCTGGAGAGAGAGCCGGGGCATGTCATGTGCCTGCAGAACCGCGCGGACGGCGGCCGTGGTAGCATCGTGCGCGATGTCTCGCATCAGCGCGAGCAGCTGTGACTTCAATTCGGCTGAGGCAGCTTGCTGCATTTGCACGGCGTGTTGGACCGCTGCAGAGCTGACTTGTCCCCAGAAGGCATGGGATAGAGGGCCAAAGGATTGGTTGAGTGCGGGCCACTGGTCGGAGGATCCGCCGGCGCCTGGCGGCGGCGGGGCAGGCATGAGGTCGGACATACAAACGCTCACGGAGAAACCGGGCGACATGGCTAGGAGAGCGCGCTGTGCAGGCGGGCGCGGCGCATCGAGACGGAGCACACAGCGGGAAGCGACGCTGTGAGGCTAGGAGGGCCCATAACCTCTTATAGCCCTGTTGCAGGGCACGGGCGTGGGCCCCTGACGAGGGGCAGCCGAGTGGGAGGGGCAGGAGGATGCGGTGAGGTTAAAGGAAGTGTGTGGCGTCCGCAGTGCCCGCGCAGCCATGTAGCGGCGCGCGCGCCTGGCGGGCGCCCAGGATACTGCTGTCGCTGCGCTAGTACTACTGTACTATAACACAAAGTGTCCCGCGGCGGTCTGTATTTTAAATAAGTTGTTGGATTTTTGAGTTATTTCAGCTCAGACAAAAACGAGTATGGTCCGTATTGTGCCGTTTGTAATCCGTCTATTATTCGCTATTTTCATCCTTCAAGGCGCGATTACCTTCTTTAATAATATTCTATAATTGCTTGAATATTAGCGACTAATCAACACACACGTTTGGTGTGAGTTGTATTTATAGTCGCTCTGAGTATTAGAGGTACCCCGTACCTGTAGGTGTGATGGCGCCATGTGCTTTGATGGCGGCGCCCAGTTGTCGGCCCCCGTTGCGGTCGTTAGGGATCCGCGGCTTGATCCCCAGGCAGGGTCCGCTTCCACGCCCGAGCGGACAACGTCCCCAATCACACCCAGCATCAGCGCCGGCCAGAGCTCTGCGCGTATCAAGCGGTGAGATCAGAGACGCCGTCGTTTCGCGTACGCCCACCGCTTCTGAGCACGGAACTCCGCGCGTCACTGCAATCATGTCCGATGCCGCGGAGCCCGCCGGCGGTGACGTGGTACGGCTGAGCGAGGATCATTACGGTGGCGGCTCGGAGGCGCAACACGCGGACCAACGGGAGGGTGCACAGCCAGCCGCCGACGAGCCGGGTCAGTGGCACCCTCCACACGCGCTGCGCTATGCCCAGTCTTGTTGCCCTTGCCACCAGTGAGTGTTTGCATCACCTTGGGAGTGGGATATGCCACGTGGGCGCCGCAGCCCGCTCGGGCAGGGTTTGGCATATCGTCCCTTGATATCTGCTTCATTTGTTTCAGCAGAAAACGTACCACAGCGTCTTATGGTATATGTGGCTGACGGTGTGTCCTGGCGGCGCAGCTCGAGCCCACGAGGAGGAGGAGGCCAAGGTGGAGTACAAGTGCTTCGTCGGCGGCATCAGCTGGCAGATGGAGGACCCTGACTTATCGGAGGCGTTCGCCAAGTTCAACGTGGTCGGGGCGCAGGTCATGAAGGTGCGGCCCCAGCTTCGACGCCTGGTGACCGCGACCGCCTGTTTTTTTACGCCCCGGGCGAATTACTTCCGACATAATCTCGGTGACTTTGGGATTATTGTTTCACCTATTGCACCTACGCCAGAGATATGCGGTCAATTCAGGTAATGATTAACAATTCATGCCTTATTTCTGCAGAATCCTTCGGCTTATCCAAGCTCCACCCGTATTTCCCTTCCCTCCCCGCGCCTCCACCTACTCGTAGGCGCTATCGTGGAAGCTTCTGACACCTAACTTTGCAATCGCCCCAACTGCAGGACAAGCACACCGGCCGCAGTCGCGGCTTTGGCTTCGTGTGGTTCCCCAACGACGAGGACCGCCAGGCCGCGATCGCGGAGATGCACAAGAGCACCCTGCGCGACCGCGCGATCAGCGTGACGGCCGCTGTGCCGCAGAACCAGACGGCGCCCGGCACGCCCGCTGCCGCGCTGGGCGGGTATCGCCGGCCCGGCCCACCCCGCGGCGGCGGCTACGGCGACCGGAGCCGCTACGACAGGGGCGGCTACGGCGGCGGCTACGGAGCTGATCGCGGGTGCGCACCTCTCGCCACGTCGTTTTTTCTTGCCCTCCAGGGGAAGGGGCTCCCCTCCCCCTGCCGTGCCTTCTGCATCCATCTACTACCCCTACGAAGCTTTCTAGCCAAAGCCACGCACTTTTGCGAGGGGCTTACGTCCTGCACTTCGCTGCATTGCCCAGAGGTTACGACCGCTATGACAGCAGGGGCGGCTATGGAGGTTACGAAGGCCATCGTGGGTACGTTTTGGTCTCCCACTTTCACCCCCTTTAGGAGGGAGGAGGCCAGCTTCTCTTTCTCCTTATGCCATGGGGCCATGTCAACCTTTTAATGCCATCTGACCCCTGCTCCGCACCGACCCTGTGGTGCGCTTGTAGGGGCGGCTATGACCGCTACGGAGGCGGCGGTGGCTACGGCGGCGGGTACGGCGGTGGCTACGGCGGCGGCGGGTATGACCGCGGCGGCTACGACCGCGGGGGCTACGGCGGCGGTGGCGGCGGCTACGACCGCGGCGGCTACGGTGGAGGCTACGATGCCGGCGGGTGAGGGCCTTGGCCTGGGGCCGCGTGCACTTTGGCGCTCCTCACCTCCCTTCATTTTGAACTGTCTCCGAGGGCTGTCACGTGACAGAAAACAACCATCCACTGGATCACAACATTGCGTGGGCGATTCCAGGATGCATGCATTGTGTGCCTTAGTCAGGCATTGGGCTCCATGTGTCCTTATTGTGGTTCTCACGTCGTTACAAAGAGGGAATCTACATTTACATTTCTATTCACCGAAAAGCCCAACTGGATGTAGCCACACAGTCCATTTTGGGGGAGGCATCCGACAACACAGTTTAATGGCACAGTCACCAAACTGATGGGTTACAAATATTATCATTGGGTGGCTGGGTGGTCTCATATTTGTATCCACAACCGAAACCCTAGAATCCAAACAACAAACCTGAACCCTAAAGTCCCAGCCCACAAACCCAGATCCGAAACCTAAAACCCTAACCCCACCTGATCTTGAACCCGCGCCTCTCAGATCACAGGCTCGAGCGCTACTCGCCGCGAGCGTGCAGCCGCAGCTTGCAGAACAGGACATCCAATGTGATATATCATGGAGGCGATCCACATTACGACCTCGCGGGACGTGGATACACATAGGAGCTGTATCTAGCGGATACAAGTAACATTTCCCAGTGTTAATATGCACTCTATTTTCATCGTTGTGCGGTCAAAGGGGGAGGTAATACAATGGTTTTGCCCTCGTGGTGTGTATCAGTACACAGACCCTGGCAATATTGGTGGTGCCACGCCTGTAGCTCTCCGCCCGTCATCGGTCATCCATGCGGGCGAGAGTCGCATGTTGCCTTGCCATGGGAGGGTGCAGGGGTGTCGCACTGAGCATCGGCGCCCCGCCGCAGTTATGACAGGTACGGCGGCAGCGGCGGCTATGGTGGCGGCTACGGTGGCTACGGCGACCGCGGCGGCGGCGGCTACACCGAGCGCCCCCGCTACGATGACCGCTATGATGGCGGCGGGTGAGCCCCCCCCCCCCCCCCCCCCCCCCCCCCCTCCTCGCCTCGTCTCACGCGGGCACCGCTACGCCGCACCAGTCAATTGGGTTCCCAGGTCCCCCAAAATTTATGAACTCTTCCGCGCCACCAAGTCAGAGGTTCCGGGCTGCATTGGTGGCGTATCCTGATAGGTCCCAAACCCCCCCCCCCCCCCCCCCTTTTCCATGTTGCTGTGCTGCACTGACCGCCCCTGTGCCTTGCCGGCGCCCGCTCGCAGCTACGGCGGCGGCTACGGCGCGGAGCGCGGCGGCTACGACGACCGCAGCGGCTACGGCGCCGACCGCGGCTACAGCGCACCGAGCCGTGCAGGGCCGTACGACCGCCCCGCGGACAGCAGGGGCAGATAGGCGGCGCGCAGCCGCCGCGCGGGGCAGCCGAGTCGGGCAGCGACTGTGCGGGCCAGACCCAGCCGAGAAGCACCAGCCAGCAGCCGAGGCCGCTGTCAGCGCGCAGCTCTGCTCAGTGCTTGTCCTTGTGCTTGTCCTTGCCCCCCCCCCCCCCCCTCCCCCCCTTTTCCCACCTCACCCCCGTCATCACCCTCTCCCGCCCCCCATCCTCTCCCCAGCATCGCCAGGGCCCACCGTGCAGCGAGCTGGCAGTCTGGGTTTTCCGCGCTCCAGACTCTGTCCTGCTGAAAACCAGCCTCGCAGCAGCCAGCGCCATGTCACGCCTCCCCCGCCTCGCCAGCGCCGCCGCCAGCCCCAGCATGGCGGATTGACACGTCAGCCGGTGTCGCCGCTGCGGCAGCGCAGACCAACGCACCGCATTGCATGGTGCAGCACAGCACGGCACAGCACAGCACGGCACAATGCAGCACGGCACAGCTTGACACGGTGCAGCACAGCATGGCTCCGGTATGGCGCGACTTCCAGCTCCCTCTGTGCGGACGCTACAAGCGGGCGCAGCCTGCCCGCTGTGCCATGTTGCCACCCTATGCAGCCCGCCCAGTGAGGATCCCGATGGACATCCCCCTGGGACGCACCCCTTTTTCCTTTGCGACCAACATGATATGCTGTCCTTGGCATAATAGAACCCCCCCCCCCCCCCTTCCCCCCCATTCGTTTGGTTGATTTCACGAAAACGACGCATGTTGTGCGTTGTCCTGCCTAACAGTGTGTGCTGGCAGGATTCGCCGTCACCCATATGAGCCTATATATCCCTACCTACCCAGTAGCCTGGCATGCCACACTACCCGGGGAGTCATCCCGTGATATCCTGCCCCCCTCCTCTCCCCTCTGGGAGGCTGCTGTTAGTTTGTGTCATTGTGCTTAGGCAATGCGGCCCAATGGCTCCGCAAACGGTTACGCTGCTCTGTGACATATGTGCCGCAAGACAAGCTTAGCCGGGGAATGCAAAGCACCACGGACTAATACATGAGCTCAGAGGCACCCCACGCGAAGAAGTTGGGGGAAGGGGGGTTGGGGGGTCCTCCACACCGTATCGTTGGCCATCAAGTGTCACTATACTCATACACTTGCTGATCGAGTTGCTGCCACTCCCAGTAAGGCCCTGTTGCTTGCTTGCTTCCTTCACTTCCGCTCCATTGCATGCTCGCCGTGGCTTCTGCAATTGGCGCCCCCAGTCATCAGCTGCCCCGTTCAGCTCTTCTAGGACTCGGTTGGGGAGGTACCGGTTCGAGTGGCCTTCTAGGCGGTTGAGGGTTTGCTCCGCCCAGCACCGAGATGCCGAGTCTGTGGAAGCCACAATCATGGCGCTTAGCACCGGCGTAAATTTGTAACTAAGGTTCGCACTCGCACGTGTAAACACTTTTTGGGACCCAAGTTCAATGATGATAACTCACCATTGAATTGGGTCCGCACGTACGTCCCCAAACAATGCATTGCCCGGGGAAGTGCGGCATCAAAGCGCATGTTGCCAAAGTGTGGTCGTGCTTCCGGGTGACCCTATTTTGCCATTGTATTTATCGCCTTCTGCTGCTAGCTCATGTAAATATATATTGAGCCGAAGAACCAGCCCGAGTTCGGCACATCAGCAAAATGCCCAGGATACGGGGGGGGCCTAATTCACTGCGTTGAGATTTTGCGTTATTGTGCATCGTGATGAATAGTGACCGAGGTACGGGTTTCCACTGTTGGGCGGTTCAGTGCGGCTAGGGTTTGAGTACGTCTACCAAAACCTATAACCTACATAATACCTATAAAAAAGAATGAAGTTCAAAATGATTACAGCAGCTATACTGTGGGGCATTGCCCCTGCTCCGCATCCAAACAACAGGCCCAAGTGAACACCACCCTGTGAAGCACGCGCGTCGCGTCGTGCCATTAGCGAGGCATCACTCTCAGGTGTACGGTCGGGATAAGGGGTGGGCCGTGGGGGTCAATTCAACGAAAGAAACAGAATTCATTTAGAAAATAAAGGCAACGCAACCTTACCAATTAATCATTTCGGTGGCTAAAACCTTATCAGCAGCATTGCTGCAGACAAGCCGCTTCCGGGGGGGGGGGGGGGGGGGGGAGGGAGGGGGGATAGGTGGGAGTTGTGAAAGCGGCTAGCTTTTTCTGGATGATGAAGTGGTTCAATTGATCGAGGGTATTTATAGCTTTGTGCGGCACTGTGGGCTGTACAACATGGACCAACCCACGCAATTATATTACATTGCGTTGCCGCAGGACGGGGTACGAGCGCGATCCCTTTCTATAATTCTGACATCATCAGCACACCAGCCATATATAGTATGCTAGAGTTTTATTGCATGCTTGTAGTTTTGACTGTACGATGATGCGATTTGTCCGCACAAATTAGGTGTTAAAAACTGGAACAAAGCGAATCAAAAGAAATGGGAAGATGATGGCATGCTTTAATGGTTGTTGCTGTCATTTAAGTAAGTCTACCCGCCACGCTGCATACAAAAGTGGGCAATAACATGTAACACTAGCAGCAACCCGTAGTCCCGCCCGTACTACGAGCACGACAACATCAGCACGGGCAGCTAGAAGCGGTTATTGGGAATCGGAGAAACCCCATGATGAACTAGTTTAAAACGACATTCTAAAAGGAGGTGTGGTTAATTTTTTGCCAATCATTGGAAGAGAGCGCGGCAGATCGACGTAGCATACTAGCAGATGTACCGCTAGCTCAGGAAAATTGAGCATGAAGGGACACAGTGGCGACGCCTTGTTGAATAACTTCGAAGTGGCGGAGTGGTGCGACGAATCAACCCAAAGAACGACTAAGTAGCGACATCATCATCCGGCATCCGCAGGGAGAGGGACCCGAGTCGTCGTCTCCGCAATAATTTGACGTTGTCGTAGGGTCGTAGCATCATGCAACGACGTGCCGCCGTGAAATGCACGCCATATTTAACGACCGGGGTTAGATTGTGCATTTCAAAGATTTAGGTGTTGATTGCGGAAAGGTAGGGTTGAAGTTATTTAATTGTCAGCGGGGTGGCCACGTACTGAACGATTGTAACATTTTGTTGCCTCTTGGCAGTGGTGATGTTATTGTTTGAGTCGTGGCAGAGCTCGGAGAAAAGCTCATGGAACTTTTAGCAGTAGTAGGGCTCAAAGGATGGTCTGTATTGCATGAGGGAGCTAGGAGGTACGTCGAAGGCGTGTTACTCGTCCCAAGTCATTGCTCCCGAAGGCTTCCTACATGCATGCCCGGACTGGCTCCTTCATGGAGGAGTGAATAAGCCGGGTTCGCTTGTCAACCACGTATGTGAGAGGTTCTTCGACGTGGTACGGGGCATGCGCGAGAAGTAGTCAGCAGCACGGGTTAAGTCACCGGCCGTTGCCCTGCAATGGACGGAGTGCTATTAGTTGCGGTGCGAATTTGGAAAATACGTGGGGCACCTAGCGAGCCCATAATCACGCTCGTACCGAGCATCCCGCGCGTAACATACACGCGCGAATCAAGCAAGGCCGCCGAGAACAAGTTTTAACACGGGGGTACCACGGCCGTTGATGGAGTGGCGGGTAGTAACAATATGGCTGACGGCGGGTGCCCGGGTGGTTGAACCGTCGGTTGCATGAGTGCAGATGGTTGAGCCGCACATGGTTGATGTTGCGCTGAGCGCCACACCGATGTAGCGTAAGGCCTAAAGGAAGTTCGAAGATGAGTGGGGTGATCACGACCCGCGTTGGGCCGCTCTCTACGCTGTTGGGCTGCCATGGTGCACCGTGCGCCGTTCACCGAAAGCTGGCCTTGCAACGCGCTATTAGCGGCTCTGGCGTCGGGCGGCCTACTCCGTCACGCTTGCTTATGTGCCTCACGCTCACGTTGCGTCAACCTCCGCGCGCCCTCGCACCCACGCTCATGACCTGCCAGCCCAACATGCACACGTGCAATAGTGGCTGCGTTCGCCGCGCTACTGACGGTCGCCTCGAAAACCCGGCGTTGGTAATCGCGAATATAGATACTTCATTATACGTCTCGGCCGCTTTTACGGTGTTTACAGAGGCAGTACTTAACGTAGTGTTTAGGCACGAGGGGATAAGGTCGGCGGAGTGCCGTTTATATACGGAAAAACCCGCTGCAATTATGGCACACCCACCACCCGCACATCCCCCTTCTCCGACGTCGCAGCCACGCCGCCGGAACATGCTACAAACCCCATCTCAACTATGGACGAGGAGATGTCTGCCCCGGCCGCGCTTGCGTTGTCGTGGGCGAACGTTGCGCGCTCCCGCGAGCCCGACCGGCCCGCCGCCATCGCCCTCTTCCGCAATTGGGAGACTCCATTCCCCCGCTGCACTAAATGCGCCCAATGGCTTAGCTGGCGCATGCCCTCCTCGCACGGGAACCTCGAGGCTCGGCCATGCCGGCCGAAGTCTACCTCATTCTACACGACATGACGAAATATGGGCAACCGGTCGATCTGCCAGCCGCGCCGAGACAGCGGAGCGTAGACTACGCGACGAAATCGGCCGACGTTGGGACGTCCCGACGAGTGAGGGCGCGCGGCATACGTGCACGCGCCGCACGCCCGCTCCGACCCCGATCCTCGGGGCAGCCCGCCAGTCCCGGTGGATTACTACCGGCTCCGTTAAGCTGCGGCTGCCCCGGGAGGTGGCTCGGCGTGTTGTCGAATTACAGCAAGTGGACCCGACCACGTAGCCGGACGACCGCCTACTACTCGACCACAAAGCATCTCCATGTCATGTCTCGTATCGATGCGGAGGAGTAACAAGACGACATTGAACGGCTGCCGCACACCCACTTGCTCAGCGGTCAACATATATACACCTTGCGGGGCTCACTCTTGACGGTAGCGGAGTTCACAGCTCACATGGCCGGGTCCACACTTATGGAGCCCTACACCGTTGCACGCCTAGACTCTTGGCCGGAGCTCGGCCTCGAGGAATCGCTATGCACGTATGCAACGGCAACGTGGGACTGGTACGATTCGGCTGTCGGGATCACCGACGCGGAAATACGCCCCCCCCCCCGCCCGCCCGGCGGCACTCTGGGACATGTTGGAGGTCCAATATGCCGCGAAGACTCGACCACACGCCCATGCAGACCTCCGCAACCTCCGCGAATGCGGCGCGTGCTCTAATCGCGTACACGCAAGACGCGGCGCTCTGTCTCCCTGGCCACCGCGGGGGGCGGGAGTGGCGCCTCTTGGTAACTAACGAAGATCCCGGCGCCTCGGCCACTGGAGCTCACACCATAGCGGACCGTGCCGGAAAGGTCTTCTTCCACTGCGTCATCGAGTGCCGCTTATCCCTAGCAGGCATGGATCGCCGCTTGGCCCGCCCACATAGGAAGGGCTGGCGCGGGCGGTCGCGGCCCAACATTACAACGTTTCAATCGAGGTGGCACGGACCAGACACGCAGTACGGTGCTACAACACGGCATGGCCCATGCAAGTTTGGACCGGGAGAAGTACCCAGCGACGCATGATCTACTAACTCATGTCCCGCCCCCAGCGTCAGGCATCGGCACACACGAAGCGGAGGATACTAGGTGCGACATGCTGGGCGGCACCATCCCCACCTCCACGCTACGCGGTGGGCGCTGGTAACCCCTTAGGTCCCCGCCCGGCCGGGTGCGGTAGGGGGCTAAGCGGGGTGGTTGGTTGTCGTCGATTCTCGGATCGCGCGACGACCGGGGAGCCCCACGGAGGCTTCTCAAATAAAACTCGCTCGCCGTCCCGGTAGCGCATGCTAACGCCGCCGGGCGGCAACCCTGTACGGGGGTTGTTTTAAATAATTCATGTGCGACCCCGGCGTAGCGTCGATCTCTCCGAGATCCGCCTACGGGTGGGGAGAGAGGTTGTACGACTCGGACGGTGGCAGCCTACTCGCGAGGGTTGTTCGAAACAAATCTCGATCACGTACTTCGGTGCGACCCGCCATGTACGGGGGGCTTTGCAATACTCGGCACAGTCTTGCACGGTGGCGAGTTATTATTACACTAAATCGAACCGTGCACGGGGCCAAGGAAGCCGCCCTCGGGCGGTGACCTCGGTTTGGAGCGTGGGCAGGTGGCTGCCGCGCGTCGGGCAATCCGGGACTAGGGATGTGCTGCACAAAATCTGAGAGCAAAGGTGCATCGGGGCGTTTTCCCCATCTTCACTCAAAGCCCCGATGCGTTTCGGGACTACACCGATAGCATCAGCCCAAGGCGGGGGTCGATCTCAGCTGCGCGACGCCCGAGCGGCCTTGCGGCATGGACGTGGCCGGTGGAGCGCAAGGCTAGAGCGTGACGGTTTCCGGGGGCACAATAAATGGCGGGTACGTGTACACATACGATGGTCACGCGAGATCACTTGTTTCTGCGGCCGGGGGAGCGCGTACATGTGGCGCCCGTGTACGCGCGGGTAGTCCTCCGTGCGATATTGAAATTTCTTACAATTGTTTTTGCTACTTTACAGCCGTTCACGCTATATATGTCTTACGGATGCACGAACCCGCATAGGGTTTCTTTGCTTGAAACGCGTAGCGTTTAACCCTTTTCATGCCGGTAAGTCCATGGTACGGCTCGCGTGTCGCGTAACCGATACCGGTGATGCAAAATTAGTACATCTACAGAAACATAGCCACGTTGGTCCGCATAGGCCCCACCCGACTACGCGCTTTAATTAGCGGGCCATATGTGGGTTCGTCATGGGCGGGCCTTTGCCTGATACGGGGATAAGATGGCTTGTGAAGACGAACGAAGAGGTCGATTCGTTAAGATGTAACAAAATTCAACTTCATTCGACCGTTCGGCCCGAGCGGCGAGTCCGCAATCGTGGTCGGCGCGGACGACGCCACGATCGCCGACACCCGCCGCTTCCTGGTGGCGGTGATGGCTGTCCAGACCCGGTTTATTCGTATCCACGTAGAGCAAGACCCGGAGCTGCTCGGTTGCCTCAGGTGCGGGAGATTCCGGACATCAAGCCAGTAGAACTCACGCCTATAACCCCAGTGCACCTGCGACTACGTACATGCCCCGCCGGGTCGCGGCCGCAAAGGCCGGCCGGACATGCTCCACCCGCGCCTAAAGGACACCGACGATGGGGTGGTGTTTACGCGACTCATCACCCTCGAGGCCTCGACGCACGCGGCAACGGGTGGCTTAGCACGATCAACACCCAGAACGACCCGCAGTCTTAATGTGCGGCCTTTGCTACTCCAGCGGTCAACCATCTCAAGCGGCTGCGGAATCGCTACAATGACTGGAGTCGCCGGGCGGCGGCGGGGATGGGGCGGAGGGGGGGGGGCGGAGGCGCGGAGCTGCGAGACGCGGGGCGGGAGGAACCGTCGCCGTTCGAGGACAAGCAGTCTATGGCCGAACGTGATGACATCGCCGGTGAGGTCGACGCGCGCGCGATGGCTAAGGCGAGGGCGCGCGAGCAAGAGGTTGCTGCGGCCGAGACGACGCGGCAGCCTGCATATCTACTCACCCGGAGCGCCCGTTCATATTTCCGGCGACTGGAGCCATTATTATAACGCCTAAACCAAGGGGTGGCACTAGCAACCCGCGATTTGGCACCCACTTACGCATCCCAACACCTCTAATGGCCCCAGCCGCTTCTCAAGCCCCATGACGAGCACGGGATCCTTGGCCTCCCGCGCGAGGAGCGAGGATGGGTATTCTAGGTAGGGAGAACTCCCTCGAATTCAATCGACCCAAGGACGTGAACGTCGACATCCAAGGCACGCTACACCACCTAGAACCAGGAGAATTGGCGGAACGCGAAATAACCTTCACCCAGAGGGCAGCGGCGCCCTCCCCGAGACCGACGCACCCGGGCAACAACACCGGGCAAGCCGGGTTATACATGGGTTCGCCGCAATATTCGACGGCCGGGCGGAGGACGAGTACACGGCCGTTGCGGACTCACCTGAGCCTGCGGCGCTGAGTCCAGCCGAGTAGACCGGCGCCATCGTGATCACCACGCCCGATTGTCCGGACCAGGATCCCGACTTCTCGAGAGGCCTTGGGCTAGACTACGGCGCGGCAGCGACCGTCCTGCGCCCGGACCGCCGCGAGCCTGGCGGCCGTCCGCGCGTCCAGCCCGTGCGTGGTGGCGACCGCCGCTTGCAGCCCTCGTCGCACTCGCGCCCCTCCACCCAGCGCGGCGAGTGCGCCGCCGCCAGGCCCCGCATGCCCTCGAGCCCACCATCCTACGCGTGTCGGGCGGCACGCCATGGCTGACCCAACCCGGGCACGGAGGCTATATTGGTGGGGAAGGCGTGTGTGTGTGTTGGAGGGGGGTGGGGGCTACTGGATGCCCGCATAGCATATGCACGCCTGCACACAATCTGATAGCCGCTTGCAACTATATATTAGAGGGGAAAACGTCAATTAGCCGGGTATATGCATGTGGTTGTTATTGCAACACTAGGAACACTTGGCCGGAGAGGAATATGGTACAACTTAGGGACGGGGCGGAGCGTTTTCCAAAATATCAAAAAGAATTAAGAAATGCAAAGGAGAGGGGTACGACGCCCCGTAGAATAGGGACTTGGCAGAGAATTGCACGCTACGCGCTTTAGCAATAATTATAATGCCCCCCATGCAGGTTCGTGCAACCGGGCCGTAAGAGAGCCGACCTCGTTTGCCCGGGAACAAAGTAGAATATTATACCGACTCAAAAGTTCGCGCGTAAGGTCTCCAAAATATAGGTGCTCCGCGGTAGGCTGGAAACGCTGCGCCCGCAGCACGCCCCGAAGTCATCGGTCGCCAAGGGTTCGCTTGGCGTCCTGCAACTTACGTAGGAAGGCTGGACGAAAACAAAACGCCTTGTCGATAGCCTCCGCGTGGTTGCGAGCTCGAGCGAGGTAGGACGCGACGTTGCGATCGTTGTGGTATGAGGGCAACGTTGCGGTCGTCGTCCGAGACATAGGGAAGCAGCTCATCGCGCGCCACAAACGAGTAGCGCTGCGAGCTCCAAGACACGACATCCAAAGGTACTCCTCTAAGGCCGCCGGCAAAGCCGGTCATCGTGCTTGAGGACATCGTACGCAAAATCACCCCGCGCAGAGGGGAACAAGCCGGAAATATGGCTGACCGGACATACGTCCTCTAACCAATAAGCTATTCAACCAACAATAGCTGTGGCACTGCGATCGATCATCAATACACTCATACAACGCGATGTACCGGTACTTGGCCCGTGTATCGGATATATGGCTATACATGCGGTGCCCGCAGATATGACATGCGGATGTTTTGCATTGCTTTGATTGGTTTCGGAGCTTTCGCTGCGATTAAAAAGGTCCACTAGTTCGAATCCATTATTGCCCGGAATTCAGATTAGTCGCATGGGCGTCAATGGATGGGGCGCGATGGAAGTTAGCTGCACTCGGCTGCCCATGATCGATCATCAATACTCGTACAACACGATATACCGGTACTCGGCGGCTGCCCGCGTATCGGTATATGGTTTCACATGTGCGGCAGCCCGCAGATATATGACATGCGGATGTTTTGTACTGCTTTCATTGGTTTCGGAGCTTTCGCTGCGATCAATAAGGAGGCCCACTAGTTTGAACCCATTATCACCCGGAATTCGGTTTAGTCGCATGGGCGTCCATGGATGGGGCGCTATGGAATGTTTGCTGTTGTACTTGTACGACCCATACTCGGCTGCTGCCCGTGATCGATCGTCAATGCTTGTACAACGCGATATACCGGTACTCGGCTGCCCGTGTAGCGGATATATGGTTTTATATGTGCGGCAGCCCACAAATATATGACATGTGAATGTTTTGTATTGCTTTCATTGGTTTCGGAGCTTTCGCTTCAATCAATACGGAGGTCCACTAGTTCGAACCCATTATCACCCGGAATTCGGATTAGTCGCATGGGCGTCCATGGATGGGACAGGATGGAATGTTAGCTGTACTTGTACGACCCATACTCCGCTGCCCATGATCGATCATCAATACTCATACACCGCGATATACCGGTACTCGGCTGCCCGTGTATTGGATATATGGTTTTATGTGTGCGGGTGCCCGGAGATATGATATGCGGATGTTTTGTATGGCTTTCATCGGTTTCGGAGCTTTGGATACGATTAAAAAGGTCCACTAGTTCGAACCCATTATCACCCGGAATTCGGTCTAGTCGCATGGGCGTCCATGGATGGGACAGGATGGAATGTTAGCTGTACTTGTACGACCCATACTCCGCTGCCCGTGATTGATCATCGATGCTTGTACAGCGCGATATACCGGCACTCAACTGCCCGTGTAGCCGATAAATGGTTATATATTTGCGGGTGCCCGCAGATATATGACATGCAGACGTTTTTGGTATTGCTTTCATGTAGCAACACCTCAGTTCAAGCATGAAGGTCCGCTTGGAGCGAGATGAACACCGCCCCAGGGACGGGTTCTCTGTCTGGCATCGCAACGCACTGGCGCACGGACGAGAATACGCACTAGCGAGCGGACGGTAGAGCGGACCTGAGCAACCTGATTATCCCTAGACGTACAGCTACGCGGCCGTTTTTCGAAAGATGGCACACCCTGCTGGTTGTTGCGGCTTATACGTCTGCCCGCGCTGCACACCAAGGGGGCGACGACAGGTATTACCACTAGTAACCCGTGCGACAACAGCAGCACGGGCGGCTAGAAGCGGTTGGGGGTTGGAGGAATCCCATCATAAACTAGTTTAGAACATGATGCTTGGAAACCCTAATGAGCCGGCACACATGCCCTGCCTGCCTGATCACCACACGCGGCCCCCGCTTGAGTCGCTCCTTCGTTTCAAGAAAACGTGTCAGAACGCCGCAGCTGCGCGATTCTACGAGTCTATACCGCGGCCGCTGCGGGCTGGGGTCTAGGCGGCGCCCCCTCACGCCGAGCTCCACTCCTCCGCGGCGTACGCCAGCGCCCACAGCCGCTGCGCGACGCCGCAGTGCAGCGGCAGGTGCGCGCGAGGGCCCGCCTGCCCCAGCGCGCCTAGGCCCATCCCGCCTGAGCACAGGGACAAAGGGGGAGGGGGGCGGGGTCGGGGGGGATGGGCCAGACGGTCAGCGAGTGAGCGTTCGGTGCACTTGGTGAGGTGCACTTGGTGACTTATCCGAGCACTTAACACACGCTCTGCGCCAAGTAATTGGGGCCGCACGCTCCGAAACCACTTCAAGGCGTTGCATAATCCTTACACAGCCGCCATCTGGCCGTGGTGCGCGTGGGGCTCCCAGATAATCATACGAGAGGTGACCTTGAAGCGAAACCTCAGGTTCAGGGTTTATTAGGTTTTAAAGCTTGTAAGATGGTAGGGTTTCAGGGCAAAATAACCCAAACCTGCCATAACCTAAACCTTAACCTGGCATTGTATCGTTTGATTGGGATATCCGCTCCAAACCAATGAATCGCTGTTGCCACCGTGCGGGGGCTTTTCCGTGCCGTTTCCTGTTACATTGCGATTGTTCTGGCCTTATTGAAAGGGCGGCATGCTACGCGCTGCCGCCGACCCTATGCGCGTTGATGCAGCCAGGCCGAAGGACAGCTGCCCCGGAAGACTGGCAGGAATAAAGTTGTAACAAATTTCAATGTCGATTTCGATTGTTTTATAGTTTCTCCCCCGGGGCGGGGGGAGAGGGGGGAGAGGGGGGGGGGGGGGGGGGGGCTCGTACTCGCGGTGGCGGGCTGGAAGAGGCAGAGGCTGCTGAAGGCGGCATTGAGGCACGCCAGGTGGTGCAGCTCCGTAGCGGCCTGAGCGCACAGGGAAGGTCAGCCGGCTCCATATCCCGCCGCTGGTGTTCCCCTCCACACCCTAAAGAAACCCTACGTACAGCGGCGAGCCATGTCCCCGCACATGTTACATGTTTGGGCCCACATGTCTGCCTCACCCCGCATCTGTGCAGGCCCTGTATACCCTAGTGATAGGGATTCATACCCTAAACACCATAGACACTAAATCCCCTGCAACCTCAAACCCAGCCCCAAACCCTACAGAACATCCACATTGCGCGGCCCCACATCTGCATGTATCTGGGCCTCCCGCATACCCCCCCCCCCCCCCCCCCCCCACCAACCAGCCCTCCCCATGGGTGCGCCGAGCGGCCGCGCACCTGGGCCGCATGCGCCTGCCGCTGCGCCGCCTCATCCACAGTGGGCTCCGCTGACGGCGCGCTGCCGGTGGGGGTGGCCGGGGTGGCGGGCATCGCGGGCGAGGTGCTGCATGGACACAGGGAATTAGAGGTTGCTAGGGCTTATTTTCCCGTGGCGGGGACGCCAATGCAATGTCCCCCCATGCCGGAAGAAGAGGGGGTGGGGAAGGGGGGGGAGGGGAGGGGGAGGACAAGCCCTAATTCGGGCTTAGAGGATATATTAGGGTTTAATACCCTAACCCAGCAATCCCTCCTGCTTCTGGATTGCTCGTGAATGCGTGACCGCCGACAGGGTATCGTTTCACAACCCCAATCATTGCGGGTCATTATAGTGGTGGTGGTGGTGGTGGTGGTGGTGTTTTCGGGGGGGAGGGAGGGGCTAAGACAAGTCCAAATCCGGCAGGCCCAGAGGGCAAAACAGGGTTTAAGACCCTAGAAGCACAGAACCCTGTCGAAGGATTGCTCTTTCGAGAGCTCCACCAACGAACGCTAGGGTTTCGTGTCACCCACCCTGCCCAGGTTCCCCATGACATCCCCGGTTGAGCTCTATCCTTACCCTAATGATACCTAGCCCTTTAGCCCTTCCCCTACCCTGCTCAGGACCCGTCGTCACGGTCGATCAGGCACTCCGGATGTAATCTCGCAACCGCACATCAAGCGTAGAGGCGCATGCCCCCCCCCCCCCCCCCCCCCCCTCTCTCGGCTCACCAACCCTAAAAGATTGCAGGTTTCTGCGCCACCAAAGCCCACGACATTGTTGTGTCGTGGGCTCTGTGTTCTGCGACATTGAACCGGACATCCGGCGCTCTACGTGCGGCGCAGTCTGGCAGGTTTCCGGATCACATAGTGCCGCCTTCTTCCTTGTGAGGGGCGCAAGCAGTGACAGGTAGCGGACCCACCACGAGGGCTACGGCATCGGCATTGGATTAGCTTTGGGATTAGGCCATCGACGTCAAGTGGGGCAGGGAGGAGCGCCCACGGGCTGAGCTCACCTGCTGGCGGCGTCGTGCAGGCTGTGGTGCAACAGCAGGTCGAGGTGCAGCGCGCGCACGGTGCCGGCCTCCCCGGGCAGCAGCATGGCCCCGGGGTCGGCGGCCGGCAGCCACACCACGCTCGCCGCGCCACCGCCGGGCTGCAGCAGGAAGGCGCCGGTGGGCAGGTCCCACGCGCAGGCGGCCAGCGGCGCGGGCGGCTCCGCGGCCAGGCTCAGCAGCGCGATGCTCTCCAGGCACGAGGTGCCCCCGCTGGCGGGGCCCGCGCCGGCGCCGATGTAAGCGCGCAGCGTGCTGTCCCAGGCCGCCAGCTCTGCTGCTGGGGGCGGCCCGAGCCGTGTGAGCACCATGCGCCGCAACCGCGCCCTGCACCCGAGCGGAGGGAGGGGGGACATGCATCAGGAATCCTCGTCATGGGAGAGGAGGAAACCCCTGTGAGGGGTCGCGCAGGAGGGTAGGGAGGTGGGAAGAGAGGAAAGGGGGGGGGAAGGGGGGAGAGGGGGTTGAGAGCCTCAACCTGCACGGATGGATGAGGTGGCAGTGCAGCTCAACCCCCCCCCCCCCCCCCCCCCCCTCTCTCCCCAATATGCATTTGCAGGCGCACCTACAAGATCCCTGGGATATAGGCCTCAATCTGGGTGAGGTGGCAGTGCAGCTCATCCCCCCCTCCCCCTTCCCCCTCCCCATATGCACCTGCAGCCCGATAAGCCTCACTCTAGGGTTGCCTGCAAGCTAGCTACAGAAACATTCTTTTGAGTTCCGCGATCCCTTGGTCCGTCCTGCCCCTCTGGCAGCTTGGTGTCCGCAGTGTTCGTGTTACCATGGCGGCACCCATCCACCATGCTATTGGGCTGCTTCTGGTTGGTTGGTTGGTTTGGGGGGGGGGGGGGGGGGGGGGCTTTGAAAAGCGCAGAGCGCGGGGACAAAGGGACAGCCCGGGAGTGACTGCTCGACGGGAAATGTGTGTGTGTGTGTGTGTGTGTGTGTGTGTGTGTGTGTGTGTGTGTGTGTGTGTGTGTGTGTGTGTGTGTGTGTAGTAGTAGTGTGGTAGTGGGGGGGGGGGGGGGGGGGGGGCGCACCGGCTGCCAGCAGCCGCGGCGGCGCGCGCCGCCACCCGCAGGCTCTCCGCCAGCAGCACCTGGCACATGTCCCCCAGCAGCCCGCCTAGCGGCGGACCGCGCAGCAGCCGCGCCTCCAGCAGCTCCCCGCGGCTGTCCGTCCACGCGACCGCCACCCAGCGCGCCGCCGCCTCGCCCCCCCGCGCCGCGGCGCCCTCCGGCGGCGCGGCCCAAACGTAAGCGCAGTGCAGCGCGAGCGCTTCGCAGATGCCGCTGCCGCTGCCGCCGTTGCTGCTCGCAACGACGGCGGCCGCCTCTGCGCCAGGACGCGCCGGCGCGCGCGGGAGCACAAACAGCGGCTCGTGCAGCAGGCTGCTGGAGGGGACGGCGCCTCCGGAGCCACCCTGCACGCACATATGGGGGGAGCGGGGTGGAGGAGGCTCAACTCTCATTGCATCCAGCATCGACATGCAACGCGGCCATGACGCGTGGTTAGAGCAGTTGACCACTGTATCAATCAACGGACAAGGCACGCCGGCCCCAGACCAATGGCTTGTTTTTCACCATCGAGCTGCCGCAACAAGCGTGCGGCGGTCATGGGGTATGCCGACAAATTCAAGATGAACGCGATTTCCTCTTTTTTGCGAGGAGGTCGAGTGCTATACATACAGCCCAGGGCATGGCAAAGGTGACTCGTCAGCTGTCACGATGACGGCAAATATACTAAATGTGGCCATTATAGGGGCATCAAAAGGACGGAGAGGGGTGGGGGGGGGGGGGGGGGGGGGGGGTAAGGGGGCTGCACCTGCCGCCCCCCCGCCGGCTCGCCCTCCGCCCCCTCGCCGCCCTCCGCCAGGCTGGGCACCACCTGGCTGCACAGCGACCCCAGGCCGCCGTCCTCGGGCAGGTCGGGCGAGGCGGCGCCCAGCGTCTGGCCGGGCCCCGGGCCGCAGGGGCTGGGCAGCGGGCCGGGCAGCTCCATTGGCGACATGATCATCGGCGGCGTCGGTGGTGGCGGCGCGCTCGCGGCGCTGCGCCCCGGCGCAAAGGGCTGCCGCCGGATCTTGCTGTACACGGAGAACGCGAGGCTGCGCAGCGCCGCGCCGCTCAGGTCCCCCATCGCGCCGCGGCTCACCACCTGCAGCGTCACGTCCCGCCTGCAGCAGAGGGGCGGCGGCGCTCAGGGACCGCTGTGCATCCAGCACTGCTGCACTTCCACTAAGAGAATACCTCCCTCTTGACCAACACAAAGCGTTACTGTCTTCCATGAAAGTGTGGAACAAACACTAGCAAGAAGAATCACCCAGTCTATTAGGACGGGAGTCCGGCAATTAGAAGTATAACATAATAGAAATATGTTGATAGTTTGGATATGTTTGAAAGAAAACTGACAGGTAGGTCTTTGAGTATTGCGCATCGAATTCAGAAAGCACTGAGCACATTGAGTTTGTATTGCCCATTTATTACGGGAAAGTATACGTGCATCGTTTGAAACTATATAGCAGTACCTTACCGCGCACCGATGCACAAAGACAAGATTGCGTTAACGATTACTATGCGATACTAGGTACGGATCTTTATTATCGTATCGTCGTAATCCTGAAGTTTATTTACATCCGTTGCCGCACCCTTACTGGTGCCGGCATAAATGAACGTGTATACAACGCGTGTATACCGGTAAGGAGTCATCCTACCGCTCTTGGCGGAGATTATAATTAACGCACCGTGCTTGCAATCAAGCAGTGTGGACATGAATGATCGCGCAATCCTCAGTACCGCGTCTAAACAATCTACTATGATGGAACAACTGCAGCAAAAACAAGGACAAACAAATACAATAGCAGAATAGAATAGAAATAGAAAGAACGCTAGAAGGGTGGCAAATGAGACTCGACCAGGCCCCGCCGTCTAAAACACTTTGACACCTGCGCGCCAGTCGGAGTATATTCTTAAATGTCAAGCACTGAGTAGATAGGGTCAAAATGACCAGAAATGGTTGCACACACTCGTTGGTTCGGTTTCTGTATTGCAATATGATGCAGCGCTGCTAGATCTTCTGGGGGCGGGAGGCGGGGAACGACATCTGCCCAGGTACCAGGAAGCGTATACCCTAAACGTCCAAACCCCCAGATAAGCCCTAAAATACCCACAAGACGCAGAATCCCTGGAATTCCTGACTTTGATGCGCCGTGTGACTTGGGTGAAGGGGGTGAGGGGGGGGGGGGGGGGGGGGCACCTGCTGGCGGCGTCTGCGGGTGCGGCGCCCCCCGGCAGAGGCGGCCTCATGGCGCTATGTGCCCCCTGGTGGTGCGGCGGGCTTGCCCCCGGCGCCAGCCTGGCGGCGGCCTCCAGCAGCGCGGCTGCCGGCAGCCCGGGCGACCCTGCCGGCAGCGCCACGTACACCACCACCGCGGCGTCCCAGTTGGCGTCCAGGCTGGCGCCTGCGTAGGCGGCCGTTGGGCCGGGCGGGCTGACGGCCAGGCTCTCCGCCAGCGCATCGCAGCCGTCGGCCAGCGCGGCCAGGAAGGGTCCCTCCCCATCGCCCTCCCCCTCCCCCGGGCCGCAGGCCAGCCCGATGGCGCCTTCCGCATGGAAAGCCGGGCTGGCGGGCGCGTGGGAGCCCAGCCCCGCCGCGGCGTACATCGTGCCGAGGTCCTTGAGGAAGGCGGCGGCGGCGGGCAGGTCGGCGCGGGGGGCGAGCAGGTAGTACAGCACCGCCTTGCGCCCCGCGTACGGCTCCAGCGGGCTCTTCTCCCACAGCGGCAGCAGCCCCCCGGCCGCCTCCAGCCACTCCCCCTTGTAGCCCAGAAGCAGCGGCGGCGCGCCCAGCGGCCGCGGCCGCCCACCCGGCGCCGGCAAAACACCGCAGCTCGGGCAGTGCCCTTCCCCCCTCCCCGCCGCCGTCCCCGTCGCCTTCCCTGTCACCCCCCGCGCGCCGCCATCGCTGACACATGCCTCCGCCAGCGCAGGCCCCCGCGTCCCACATGTGCAGGCCGGCAGCGCGGCGCCGTCAGCGCCACCTGCGCCCCCCGGGCCGGGCGCCGCCGCCAGAAGCGCCTCCAGCGCTGGCTCCAGGCTGACGTCCAGCGGGCAGCAGGCCGCCTGCACCAGCAGGTCGCTTACACCCGCGTCGGGCCAGCGGCGCGGGCGGCCCGGCGGCGGCGCGAACAAGGGCACCGCCGTGGCGTCCTCGAGCGAGGAGGTCGAGCAGGCCTCGTCATCGGAGTCGGAGGAGGAATCAGAGGCGGAGGTGGCGGAGGAGGAAGAGGAGGCCGCGAGCGTGGGGTTTAGGGTTTGGGGTGTAGGGTCTGTGGCCGGTGGCCGCCGGCAGATCGGCAGCAGCTCCGCGTAGCTCTCGGCTGGGCCGCAGCCCGGCGGTGCGCATGTCCCTGGTGGCACGTATCTATCACTGAGGAAGGACTGAGCTCGAGCAATAGGGGCTGGCCGAGCGCGCCACGCAGGTGCCTCCAAATGGGCGGCTGCCGCGCGGCGACGCGCTGGTGTGAGCGGACCAGGCGCGTCTGCAGGTACGGGTACGGGATCCGCAGGCGCCGCGCCCCTACTACCGCCACCACCGCCCGCTGGCTTGGGTGGGTCGTCTGTGGAGGCCGCGCTCATCGCGCGCACGTCTCACGGACACGCGCGTCGCAGCAAAGGCTAGCAAAGGACTACCATGCCCCGTGATGATACTACTCGTAGGCGATCTGAGGGCACACTCGGCAGGGGACGGACAGGGCGCAGGAGGTGGTTCACGTGGCGGCTTTCGTCCTCTCGCCCAGCACAGCAGTAATACACGGGGTATAGAGTTTCGATTGCAGTGTGTAAGGATTAATCGTCCCTTACGGGCACGCGGTCCCAGAATTCCTAAGCAGCAGGTGCGTACGAGTATTAAGGATTAAGGATTACCTGGCCGGACTCTACCTGCCCAGTGTAACTAAATCCATCAGCAGTAATCCTATTACCTTCACGTACTGGTTCCGGTATCAATCGCTAATCCGCGTTCGCGCGCCGCCGGTCGCGCGGCAACCCTCAGCAGCCAGCTGATATTTGATTTTTGAACGGCCGGCCGTGCAGCGCCCCTGGCCAGAATGCCAGCAGGGCGGGCCAGGCGGCGGGGCGGCGCCATGTGAAGAATCATGTAAAGGATAGTTCTCCGCCGTTTATTCGCCTGCTCATACATACGGCGGGGACTCATTATTCCTGGGTACTGACGAAAGTAAAATACAAATCGTCCGGCGCGGCCTCCTGCTCATGATATATTCGAATGGATCACAACAGATTATTAACGCGCATTATCGGCGGCATCATCTCGTGCCGGTTGAGTCCTCTGCAACATGGCAAATTATTTCCGCAGGAAACTGCTGGCCGTGCTTCTCGATTTCAGTATAGTCAGCAGCAATAAAATTCCCCATTGTAGCCGGCGATGATCCGCGGAATTGCAGGTTCATCCCGCCATGGTTGAATATATTAAGGATTGTCACCGAGGTACCTGGCACCAGGCGTCCGTCTCGTCCTCTATGGCAGGGGGCAGCCATAACACGCCAAGCCGGTGTCAATGTGTGACCTATCATCCAACTTGTGCTGGTAACCACAACAGCGCCCTCAGCCTCGCGGGAAGGCAGCGCACTAGCGTCGTCCGATCGGCCCTGGCGACTGCCAAGCTCGCGCGGGCGACTCCCAGTTTAGTTTAGTCCCGCCTCATGCTACCCACCCCGCGCGGCGCGGCGCTGGGCCTGGCGCTGCTGTCTGCTGCCCTGCTTCTGCGCTGGGCGCTCCTGCCGCCGGCGCCTCCACTCGCACCCGGGTTCAGCCGCTCGGCCCCAGGTGGGGCACGCCTGCCTTTCGTGGCCGCCCCGTCTAAACATAACAAATAAAAAGTTATGATTAATAAAAAACAATGACCACCTTCGTTGTCCGAGTACACTTTCACCCCCTAGCTTTGTACGCCGGAATCCCCCTGCCCAGCAGCTTCTCAAACCGACCTGGCCCTGAACCCCTGCACTGCCCAGGTCATAAATGGACGGGCGAGCTGCTGCAGCGCCGCGTGTGCAGCCAGGCGCAGCAGCTACGTGTGTGCAGCCACCGCGCTGACGCCACCGAGGTGGGGCCTGCCATCCCTGCGCACTCTGATGGCAGTCTAATGCTTCCCCGACCTGCCAGGATGGCCACTGAGCGCGGAGGTGCCTGCCGCTAGCTGGGCGCCGGGCTGGCCAGCGAGGCGGCGCTCGCGGCGCTGTGGGACGACGGCGTGAGCTGCTTTGACGTGGACGTGGTGGCCACGTCAGACGGCGAGCTCCTGGTGGCGCACCCCTCCCGCCTGGCAGCGCTGCTGGCCGCAGGCGGCGCGCCGCCGGGCGCGCAGGCAGAGCCCGCGGCCTTCACGGCCGCACAGCTGGCAGGCTGGGGCGCGAGTGCGGCGGCGGTGCCGCGCCTGGGGGAGTTCCTACGCGCATTTGGCCGCCTGCTGCGGGTACATGGCGGGCGGCCGCCGCCCGGCTACATCCCGCACGTGGCCACCGAGCCCGCGGTGCTGCTTGACCTCAAGGGCGCCGCATTTTCGCCCGAGGCAGCGGCTGCGGCGGTGCGTGCAGCGCGGGAGGCGGGCGTGCTGCGCCACACGGTGATCTGGGTCATGGACGGCGACCCCAAAGCTGGTGCGGCTGCCCATCAGCCCACCGGCTTCCCCCCCCCCCACCCCCCCCCCCCAACCGGGCACGAAATCAGAATAAGCACCCCCACTACCACGCTTTACGGGTCCCGACGCACCCATAAGGGAGACACAGTTTAAGACTATTTGAGGTAGGTAACCGCACTTTCTTAAATTTGGTAGTGTATTCGTTGTGATGTCGTATTCAAATGAGCTAGGAAAAGCGACCACTTTCTTATAGCGCGGTTTCTTGTAGCCGCATCGGCACCGGATAACATTATTCTCATCGTAAGCAAGCCGTCAATAGGTGCCGGTGCAGTAGTAGGAATGCTGGGAATGGGCACCTCCCCTGCCTATCAGGGGTCAAATATTGATAAAACCAAAGCTCAACTGCGAGTGCCGACTCACCTATAAGGACCAGTATCCCAAGTATCAAGTTCAGTGTGCGTGTAATATATGGGAAATGCACAATATTGTGTCTAGAATAGACCTCTGGCAGGCATGGTGTGTTTTGTATGCATGGTGTTCCTCTTGATGTGCCTTCAAGCATGTAAGGCAGTGACCCTAAAGAGTGCATGCACACCCAATTCGAGGCCTATGGTACTACGGGGTATTGGTTGTCATAGACACGCCGGCACCCGCATCACTGCAGTCACATTGCCCCTCTGGGAAATGGCGTAACGTGGAAGAGAACCCCCTCAGGCGTAACGGGCGGGCCGCAGGTACGGCATTTTGGTGCGGTGGTGAATGCTATCACCCTAAGCAAACGGGGTGTGGGTCTTTAGTGGGGCCCTGACGCCTCCCTACGGGCACCTACATTCTGCACTTGCTGCTGACAGGCGAAGTGGAGGCGGCGGTGCGCGCTGCCTCCACGTCCGTGGGGCTCATTCGCAGCTACCGGGACCGGCAGGAGCTGCCGGGCGGGCCTGTGGTCGTGCCGCCTGCGCGCATCAATGCTGCCACCCGGGACGGCTACCAGGCCGTGGGGCCCGCGCTCAGGGTGAGCTGACATGCGGCTCCCGAAAGCCGCCTCCCCAATCCAGCTCCCTATCACTGTCCTCATCGCCACCGCCCCACGTGGCTTCCGCTTAGCACCCCAAACAGCCTGGCGTACGCATCCAACCGCCTAGTTTCTGTCCCACCTTCAGACAAATTGATAAATATCTGCTTGGTTCTGTTATATGTAATTATATTAATGAATGAATATAACTTAATTACGATGCAGTCATGTTTACATGTAAATATCCACCCATCCCTGCGCATCACGGAAGTATGGCACACAGCCTAATGCCCGGCTTGCTAACTCTGGCCGTGCAGGTGGCTGACCATTTCTTCATGGATGCCAAGGCAGCAATGCTGCCTGCGTTTGTGTGGGTGGTGGACGACTACCTCAGCCTACAGCGCGCGGTGCAGGTATGTCAGGCTGTTCCCCCTCCCGTGGGGCCTTGGGGACCCTGTCCATTCTCTTACGCAGAGCTTTGTCGAGATGTCTGATGCTATGGTCTGGCTACAGGTGGGGTCCACCGTGGCCATCAGCAACAGACCGGTGGCGCTGAAGCGCGCCCTGGCGGAGTGGCACGCTGCATGCGACAGTCAACCGCATTCCTGACGCGGCCAGCCCTCTAGCACATCGGTGTACAGGCTTTCCCGCCACGTGCCTCTCAAAAGCACTTCGTTGTGGTACACCGTGGGCGCAGCCGTAAGACGTCTGAAAACGAATATTTAAATGTAATAACAACAGTCAGCAAAATTATTGGAATACACAGAAAACAGATCCGAGTAAAATTCCCGCCCAGTTGTGTCACTCCTCTCTGTGGTTCCACTCTAACAGCAATCTGTGGAGGAGAGCATCTCGAAGTCCGCCACCTCGTCCTCAGGCAGCTGACAGCTGTCGAATCCACCGTCGAGAAGATCAATGAAGCCATCATCCAGACAGTCCGAGCCGGGTGTACTGTGGTGATTGTCGCATGGATGCAGCTCCAGTGGCAGTGCGAAGGCTGTAGCTGAGCACGCAGTGTCCTCAGACTCGAGCAGGTTCGCAAACGAAGCAGCAATGTACGCGGCGCCCTTCTCAGCAGCAACCTCTCGTTGCGCGTGCTCCCAAAGGCTGCGCGCCTTGAGCGCCTTCTCTTGCGCCAGCTCGGCGACAAAGCTTGCGCTGCGTAGTGCGGCTTGGTCATCGGGCCTGGCGCCGTGGCGGGTTGCCGAGACAGCCTCGAGCAGCGCAGTGAGGGCGTGATTGGCGTCTGCCTGGATATCGAGGGCGACGCGAAGAATGTCAACGGCGCGTTCCAAGCGCGCCTCTGCTTGTGCCAGAGGCGATGGTGGGCTATGGGAGAGGTCGGAGCGCTGCGAAGAGTCGCAGGCCGCGGCATCTGTGCGAGTCGGGGTCTCGGGCTGGAAGACGCCGGTGGAGCTGGCAGGGCTGTCGGGTCGGCGACTCGTGCGGAGGCCGCCGTCCTTCTTATTGGGAGTCGACGGCCCGCATTCGCCTGACCCTGCGGCACTCTCTCCTCCCTCGCTGCACCTGTGGAGCATGTAATCAAGAGTGATGCGTAAGTTGATGTCGACAGTAAGCCTGCTGTCCGGCGGTGCGCAGCTCGGCCGGCACCAAGTCAGACCCACAGCGAACAAAGCCCACGCGCGGTTCCGACCTTGTCGCGAGCGTCGAATCAAAAGCAGGATTGTATCGAATCTTAGACCGACACATGGTGGTCGAGGTGGGCTGCACCTCTTCCGCTTTTTGTCGGGAGTGGCCGGTGGAGTCGCCGCTGCAGAAAAGTCCCTCACCGAAACGTGCCCGTATTTGACCAGGTTCCGCCACTTGTCCTTCAGCTGCAGCGCCGAACGCTGGCTGCAATGGGGCGAAAGCCAATACAGGTTGTGTTAGCAGCTGATACTGCATGCACTTTATCGAGAGGAGGTGAGGGAGGGGAGGGGATGGGATGGGGGGGGGGGGGGGGGGGGGGTCACGCAGTGGTGGTATTCCTTACCTTAGGCACAGCTCCGGGCGGAGCCTGATGGCTTCCCAGTTGCCGACACCAAACTCCGAAACGCCCCGCAGCAGGTTGGCCTCTTCCTCATCGGTCCACACCCGATAGCTGCGGCTGGACGGAGCGCGGACGAACACCTTAAGGAGAGCTTCCCTATCGGAATTCCGCATTTTGGGCAGGTCCGTGAGCTTGCTTGCCTCCATCTTGGTCGTCGTGCGATCGGCGAAAAGAACCAACTTGTATACACAATTGCCGTCCTCGCCTCGTGGCCGATAATGTGGCCGATCGGGCCAATGATGAGTGTTCTGTCGCAGGCGTCACGTCGGAAGAGTGATGACCGACACGTTGGGTGCGCCTTGAGTATAAAGTCAGAGGCTCCGCATTTTGATGGACGAGTGCAGGAGAGGAAAGGCGGACGCACTGGTGTGATGGTTCAGGGCGACGGGGATTGGGGTCGGCGATCTGTCCGTCCAAGTGCAAATGACGAATGTTGCTCCCAGCAGTCGCGGTATAGCAACTATTATATATGGTCGCTACAGGTAGATGTGCCCGCCGTGGTAGATTCGTATCGTCGAGTCGTCGTCGAAAGGACGGCGCGCGGCGTCGGCACGAGTCCCTCGATTTTCGTATTCTGTGTGTATTTCCTTCGAATATTGCGCGGATGTTTTCCGTGAGATTAGCGCTGTTGGGTTTTCTATAAACCCTCCTATCATCCTGCCAGTTTCATTTATCGACGAGGCGGCACCGCCGCCGGTCGTCGGTACTTTCACTCGCTACTCGTGCTGATCGGCCGATGTTTCGCGCGCGCAATGATATAAGGATTTATATGTATCGGCGGCACATAAAAGAACCAGTACCTGTACTTCACTGTGTTTCTTTTGCCATGTGTTTCTTTCGCATTTAGTCGCTATATATTCGTCAATATTTTCACATTCGGAAGGGTACTTGAGGGAGGTGCTAGTGCCTCGGGCAAAAATGTTGTATATATACAACAAATGATGTATATGTTAAGACCCATATGAAAACGTGACACATGTGCACATGTGTCGCCACATGTGCACATGTGTCGTCGGGGGACACATGTGCACATGTGTCAACACATGTGCACATATGTCATTGTGTTTTTTGACACATGTGCACATTTGTTGTACGATGACACATATACACCTGTGTCAACTCCGGAGTTGACACATGTGCATTTGTGTTATCACATGTCCACATGGGGCATATTTCCGGCTGATGGCGACACATTTAGAGGCACATCATACGGACATCGCGTCATCAGATAATCCTTGTCATCATCTACCGTTCGCGCACCGCGGGCTGCCACGTCGACAACGCTAACGCATGACAAGAGATGTGATTCATACGGACAAATATCAAGATGCGTTGGTCTGTCATCAGATATCGCAAGAAATCGACCGGCGCTTCTAGTTCCGCCGCCGCCATCGGGCCCGCAAACACCATCTTTTCCCTCGTGTCTCTCGCCCCGTCCGTCCCGCCCATCCCCACTGGACAGTCATGGAGCGTCCCAGCTTTGCCGTAGACGAAGTTAAAGGGCTTGCACTTACCTACGGCAACGCGCAGTCGGAGGGCAGCGCGTACCCTCGGATGCTGGCCATTGCCGGGGCCGCACTGGACATAGACATGGACACACCGCATACAGACGAAGCGTACACCGATGAGGATGACAACGGGGCCACGCCCCATGGCCACGCGGGCGCACGCCATCCTAACCGTGCAGGCAACGAGAAGCGAGACAAGGATCAGGCACTGCGCCGGCTGTCGGGGGATGACCACGCGCGGGCGGGCGAGACGGGCGCAGCGCGGTGGCGGCGGGCGAGGCGCCAGGGCTGCGGCCGCTGCGCCCCGCCAGTGCACGGGCCTTCGCGCGTAGCTCCCGCGGCGAAACCGTGAACCCAGGGGAAACATGACCCCCCATAGTGCGGGGAGGGCGGGTCTCCCATGTGGGTTCGCCCCGCCTGGCTGTCCGTTGCGGAGATTGCTCGGTGGAGCCTGCCATGGCGTCGGCGGGTGCCGGGCAGGTAGGTAGACTGGGCGAAAATGTTTTGAAAATGGGCTGGCCGAGGCCGCTATCTGATGACGCGTGTATACTGTACACGGGGCATTTCCATTTGGAAATGCCCCCGTGTACAGTATACACGCGGGTCTGTCATCAGATAGCGGCGCGGGGCATGTCATCAGTTACGACGTGGCACGCTCCGGTGCGAGTATTTATCCGATGACAGGATTATCTGATGACGCGATGTCCGTATGATATGCCTCTTAAACATGCGCCGTATTGATCGATACACATGTGCATATGGGTCACCCGCGTCCACTGCTTTCTACGCATATGCACAGGGTCGTTTCTTATCCGTGAAAAACGAGATAAGTAGCGACCCTGCGGAGGGGCGATAAACCGCCGGCGGAAGTTGTTCAGGGGTGGCTGCCTGACGGGGGCGGCAGGCGCGCGGGCGGCGGTTCGCCCGCCAGTTCAAAATGGCGCTTGCACAGGTTGGATCGCGCACTCAGTACCCTTACTCCGAGCCCGCCTTGCCCCTTTGCCCCCCTCCAGCGCCGGCCCCAACCGGCGATGCGGTCTCGACTGCGGGACGTCATGCTCGACGGCCAGCCAGCCGCGGCGGCTATCGCTCCGGATGGCGCCAATACTGCACAGCACGGGGGGCCGCCCGGCGCACCGTGGCGCTGCCGGCCTACAGGCACCCGCTCCCAACGCTGTGCCGCCTCCAGAGGACACTGCCTACATGGTCGACCTGAGGAGTATTATGGCCAGCAAAGCGAAAGAACATGAACACTATTATTCGAGTCGGAGTACGCACAAGCTCTGGAGTGCTTGCGCATATACGACACCCCTTGAGGTAGGATAGGAGGTAAGCCGCCGACGCCACCCCGCCGCCGCCGCCGCCGAGGAGCCGCCGCGACCGCCGTACCGCCCACTCGCCCCTACTCCACGTTGCCCATTGGCGCTCTCGCCCCTTTGCGGATTGCTGGGGCTAGGTATAAGGAACCGGACTCAACCCCCCCCCCCCCCCCCCCGGCTCTCCTGTCGTTCCTCCCGACAGCAGTCCCTCTGTCCCTTCGACCATCCCATTACCGACCAACCGATCATATTATTATGACCATTGGCGTTCCTGCCCTCGCGCGATCTTGGACTATGATGCCCCGATCTCCACCCCTGCTGCCCGCCGCCCCTCTCTCGTCGTCTCCTTCCTCTATCCTTCATGATCGCCTGACACAATTGACACTGTTATGCTTTAGATATGGTCTTACTTCCCTCCTCGACGCTGTTGCTATGGTTTCAGGAAAGGAAGAAGGCAGCCCCTACTGCGAGAAAATTCGAACTTCTCACTCGTGGCGGGGGTCAAGTATTGGTCAAGAGGCCAGTGCCCCCGGTCCGCATCAGGGTCGGGCACCTTAGCGGCGAGGCCCCTAGACGCCCGAAGAAGAGCAATATGGGCTTGGTCGGTGGGCGGCCGGGCTGAGGCGGAGGAACGAGCATGTCCTGCCCCCCCCCCCCCCCCCCCCGCCCC